>JAECUM010069476.1:0-14097 GCA_016617855.1 Megalonaias nervosa
GTTACCGGTGCAGCCATACCCAAAACTGACCCCTGAACTTTTATATCTCCTCCCTGAGTCACGTGTAGATCCCTCCCCCAACGCACGTCGCAGGGGACTGATTGAGGAGGATAGGTTTGTTTAACTTTTTCAAAGTATTTATTTTTATTTTTATTCAACAGCGCTATTCGACTAACTATACCCATTATACTCATGGTCGACCCTTGGAGATGGTTTATTAACACTGGAGGTGGAAAGTGATAATCAAAGATGTACGCAGTCAGTAGAGTTGTCAGTGAAAGCAAAGATCCAAATATTAATGGATCTAGTCAGACCCCAAAAATAAATCCAGTAATAAATCAAATCTGACGACGTCGAAAATGTACACTTCAGATGGCTGGGACTGTAATCTGTAGTATTATATTTTTAGAGAAGTCGGAAATAACATCGCCCGTAGAGAAATGTCTGCCTAGAAACAAAAACAACAAATAAGAATGTAAAACAGGAGTATAATGTTGTTCACCATGGCAGTGTACAAAAAAGTGCAGGCAAAGAACATTGATCTGTTTCAAAATTGTTATTGTATGCTATCATTCAAGTATAAATAAAATTAATTTCTGGATCTTGAAAAAATACTTAAAAAATGAGAATTTGATTACCATATATTGAAATGCACAATGATCCAGCCGTTCAAATTTCATCCTATCCCAGACTCATATACTTGTCCTACTTATTCTATATTATCATGCTTTTTATTCGTGTTTTATTTTTGTTTCCTACTTTTTTAGATACGACTTCATATCGGATGCAGCCGATCTTTGCTTGGGGGTTTCAGAGGCGCGGTCAGACTATGAGGTAACGCCTGAGCTGAAATATAAAGAAGAATCTCCCAAACCTATACGAAGAAGGTCCAGGAGGTTCAGCCTGAGAAGTGCTAAATCTTATGCTGTTCATAAACTGTGTAAATTTAGGCCTCGATTTAGCCTTGGTACACTATCAGACTCATCTGATTATTCGGGTGTAAAGATATCCCCATTTCCCGAAGGTGAGGGGAAAATCGAATCCTTACACAAAAACCATTCCTCGCATCCTCTTCTTAAGCAAAATGCAATAGAAGAATCTAAACACAGCAGTCTGGTACTTAATGTTCACCAAAGCAATGATAGAAGAAAATCATGCACTTTTGATACTAGTGAATCTGATGATGAGATCGGCAGCTTCGATGAAGCCACCGTAAAGATAAAATGCCCCACGACACTTGTAACTCAAGCTTCAGTTTCGGAACATGAATTTGATATAGAGCAGCCAGAAATCATTCGAACTCGCAGTTTTAGTGAAGGGTATTGCCAAAGGAACTCTAGGTATAGACATTTTCTCGAAGTTCCATCGATATCTCGTAGATTAACTTTAGTCGACATTGATGAGCCGAAGAACTACAGAGCGCAATATCGGCGTACAAGATCAGTCCTGGAGCTCGAGAGAAGAGCCCGTATACAGAAGTTGCAGAAAGATTTACGGCGGATACAGAAAGAGCTGCAAGACTTAGGCGATTTGGAATACCAGGTTTCAGAGGTTTAATGTATATTGTCAGTATAAAATGATTTGATGCAAATGAAATCCTTGGAGTAAGTACAGGCATGTGAGTTACTGAGAAACTAAAAATTGGCCATATCTTTTCCTCAGAGACGAATAATATTCAGATTTTTGTATCGGAAACTTACTGCTCAAAATATTTCTCCCACTTATGGTCGAAATTATATATATTTTCTAAAGTAAGAATATTTTATTGGTATTTCAGTGACAATGAGATAAGCATGTATTTAATATTACGATTTAACAACAGTTCATGTATATATTCTCATATGCTGTATCATGTTTGTTTGTCTCAAGTTATGCTCATACGTTGACTACAATATATTCAATAACAGACCTTTCCAAATTTGCTCTTTACCACTCCCACTCTCATTTGCATACAAAAAAAAAAATCTTATATTGTACACCCCGCAACCGCTTCCCAAATTAAAACATACAAGTTTACATACTTATTACTTAACTTAAAGGAATGTCATATACAAAATTTGAGAAAAATCATTTTCAGAAATATTTTTGGCTCAGAGTTACAAACTATTTCCTATACTTTTAGCCCCAATTGTGGGAACAGTTCTCATATATTTTCACATATTATATAATATGATGCAACTACTGATACCAGGCCTACATTGATAGTCTTCCGTTCGCCATACGTAATTTGATAAGCAGATGCTAAGCAAGGTGGACTGACATATCAGAAAGGTCGCTTGTGACCTCTCCGTTGCTGCGTTTGTGCCATGTGTACTGGTATTAAAGAAAATATCAATTACAAATATGTCAGTCATAAATGAAATGTACATGAGAATATTTCTGTGCTACATGTTTTCAGCCTTTGTACAGTATTGATAAGTGTGATACCTGACACAGTGTATATATTTATTCGTATTATCGACATAAAAAGCATGTTATATTCTTGTAATATTCGAGTCAGAGTTGTTCGAGTTAAGTGTTACGAGAGCAAAATAAGTGTACGTAGATGAAAATGTCATAGTCAGTTGTTTCTTTATCCCTTCCACAAAAACTGGACGAGATCTAAGTAAACTAGAAACATCGTTTAAATGAACTTGAAATTCATTCATCTCATCAATATATAAGATGAAAAGAAACTTCTCTGAAATAATCTGGCCTCTCTTACGCAAGATTCTCAACTTGAAACTCAAAGCATTACCCAAAAAATGTCTAAATTTAAACAATTACGAATATGTGGACAATATATTTTCAATTGTAAACTTAGACTTTCTGCAATATATAGACTTCCTATTCTTGTTGTACACTGTTAGCTTACTGTTTGAAGATTTTATAATATTGGATTAATGGACTTGAGTGACAACTTTTTAAAATAACGTTATTGACGTATTGTTGTCTACAGTATCAAAAATTATTTTACATAATACATACGTAATATCACCTTTAGAGGCTTTTAATGAAGTCAGAATAAAGCAAGGCACAATGTCCTTGAGATTGATGTATTCAATAATAGTTGCACTACAGTAATTTGTGTTTTTATTGAATGCAGCTTGATATTTTTTGTATTGTGATGAACAAACTATTATATTTCTTTTTATTTGAAAGGTATTAAACCTGTGAAAGTTGTGGAAGAGTTATAAATAGTTCTTACAACGGTTAGCAAGGCATGTGAAACTTGTAATAGAGTTGAATATATTTCTACAGCAAACGATTGATATTCTTGAACTTGTTTAGAAATTCTACATTTATGAAACTAGAACCTAGATAGATGACACAAGAATTCAATAAAAGGTGTTGAGGTAAGCAGCACTATTTCAAGAAACGTTTCATTTAGGAAATTATGTACTTATGCATATAGGCTTGTGTGCATGCGTAGGATGAAAAACACATCAGCACAATACTGGTTAAATAGTTTTAAAAATATCTATTCTTAGCATAAAGATCATTAAATACAAAACAAGAGCATATTAATGATAATAGGGTCCATAGTTTATTGTCCATGTCTTTTTTATATAATTAACTTTTATTTAGTTTTTCCTTCCTGCCACAGGTATCCTAAAAATGCATTTTAGTTGATGAATGATGGATCGATAGGTTGCATGCTTTTATATATGCCGAGTGTACCAGAGATCTCAAGCATGTATCAAAATTATGCTCTTTTCTCGATTTTATCCATTTTATATAACTGTGGGGCTTTTTGCAATCCAGGGTGAAATATTTTTAAACTCTTGCTTTAATTTTAAACGATTTCCTAGCTTGAACACAAAGTTATCTACAGATATTAGTTATCTTTTTAATGTCAGTGAGTAATTTACTCCAAAATTTTATATGGAATAAATTATTTTGACTTCTATAGCTTTATGTCTTCTTATGCCTTGTTCACATGTACCACTTTATATACGTGTGCGGAAACATTCATACATATGCGTAAATATCGCCATGCGAAAGGATTTGCATAGGTACGTAAAGTTATACTACATGTAAATTTGTACCACGTCATAAGGTATAACACAAGCAAATTAGCATGTGTGAACTTGAACGGTGTGCAATTTTCTTCGTTTCAACGCAGTGCAAAATATATAAATGTATAAATTTGAACGGTGTGTAACTTTCTTCGTTTCAACACATTGCAATATATATATATATATATATATATATATATATATATATATATATATATATATATATGTGTGTGTGTGTGTGTGTGTGTGTGTGTGTGTGTGTGTGTGTGTAAACTTGAACGGTGCGCAAATTTCTTCATTTTTGCATATCCTATTAATTGATGTTGCAAGGCAAGTGTCGTACTTATATTTTAATATGATTTGGTATAATAAGCACACACAAAATTTGCAAGCAAATAATTAATTAGCATATCCTTCTTAATTAAATCTTTGAAAATATACTAAAGGATTTGTCAACTTTATTATCGTTTACCAGTATATTAGTGTGCATTTGTTTATTCAAAGATTCATTGATTTTTATTCATTTTTTCCATCATATTTGGATGCATCTATTGCTACTTCTGGATATTTTTTGTATGTTGATCTGGTTTCTGAAATTCAGAACAAATGCAATAATCACATTTGTTAAAGTAAAAAATGTTGGATGTTTTCTTTCTCGAAAATTCAGCATCTTTCCAGACACCGCATTCATGTATGCGAGTGTACGCAAATCGGTATATACGAATTCTTGTGAGTGCCGTAGCTCAATGAAGAATGACATCGCTTGTACAATTAAAACTATATTACCTACTACATAAATAACAGAAATGTTCAATTGTTATCTCCTTGATTTATTTAAATTACCTTAATCAACAGAGATGTCGTTATTTATTGTTGTAGCAGTAGTAGTAGTAGTAATAATTAGCAGCAGTAGTAGTAGTGTTGTCTTCATCATTGTTGTTGTTAAGTTATTGTAAATAATAACATATCACAGCTGTAACAGGCCCGAGATAATCATTACTGGTAACCTTCAAAAGATGACTGAGTTGTTACTAAAAGTACAAAAGTCTGATACATTGTTCAAGTCCATAAGAAGGAATTCCAAATTTCCTTTAAAATTGCATATGCACAGTTATGAAGCCTTGAGCAAGCATGTTTATTAGAACCGATTATTATAACCGGTAGAAGTACAACAGCAGAGACATTTTTCACGTGCATATTAACCGGTACCAAGAGAGTAAGTGTTAGCGGCAGGAGAAAAGACAACCTAAAAGACTGTCCTTACGATGTATCACCACACTTACCATCTAATTTATATCGAGCGAGAAAGGCATTGAGAAACGTTGGGTTTTTTTTAGTCAAAATGGAGATTAGCCTTCTACCCAGTGTATCCCTATATCATCGATCCCTTAAAAACCTGCGCAGTCGTTTGGTATATGAAGTTAATTCACCAATAAGCCAGAGATAATAGAAGTGAAATTGTACTTTACTATGGTGATCAATTTAAACATAGTATCAAACTATCATATTGCAAATGAGATATTTATGAATTGTTCAAATCATATATAGTTGCTTGTAATCTTCAAAAAGATACCCTGATTTGTTTGCTTTATTTGGCACCTCATCTCATCTCATCTACGCCTGTGGCCCCTGCTGGGGCATAGGCCGCCAACAAACTCTCTCCAACCATCTCGGTCTTGAGCAAGTCTCTCCAGCTGTCCCCATGTGTGGCGGCCTGTCTTCTTTAGGTCCTTCTCCAGGTCCCGCCGCCAGGTGTTTCTTGGCCGGCCTCTCTTCCTTTTCCCCTGTGGGTTCCAGGTGAGTGCTTGCCTGGTGGTACTGGATGCAGGCTTACGGAGTGTGTGGCCTATCCATCTCCAGCGTCGTTGGAGAATTTCTTCCTCTGCTGGCTGTTGTTGTGTTCGCTGCCACAGTTGTTCATCACTGATTTTGTCTGGCCAGCAAATTCGGAGGATTCTTCTGAGGCAGGTGTTGATGAATGTCTGGATTCTTTTCATATTGGTTGTGGTGGTTCTCCAGGTCTCATTTGGAACCTCAGGAATTCATAAATGTTTAGGCTCAGGCCTTTCCGGATCTCACGACTTATATAATCGTCTTTATGTACTTTGTAAGCCGGATGCAAAGTTTGTGCACCATCTACCGTCGCTACATCCCGTCTCCCAGGAACCGGCGAAATTAAGAGTCAAGGGATATATTTAGCTACAGTCTCACTAGCGTGGTTATTGCTGTTTGTAATATTCGCGCAGTGAAGGGCTCAGGGTTCTAATTCAGTTCCCATAGTAAACACATGAAATCACCATGATATTAAATATTCAATAACGTTATATTTCTGAATATTCGTCATCACGACTCTATGGTCTTAAAATAAGTAATAGAAAAGAGTGAGAAGCAACAAGCTTTGTAAAATTCAAATAATAGTTTATTTCTCAAAAAAATAACGTACAGTATTGCGAATTAAATCCCAAATAATCATAGACTTTCTAACAGAAGTCCTAATGAAAAAAGATCTGAATAAACTTGAATGATATTTCAAATAATTTCCAGCGCTGAAGGTGTTGATGTGCCTGTAGTGGTCTGTAGTCTCGAATGTACTAATGTACTAATGGCCTGAATTGTAATGATGTGCCACCAGTCTTTTTGATGAATCACAATAATACAATCCATGAAGTCCTTGTTTGAATTCACTATAATTCCAGGGTAATATCTCTGTCTAAGAATATTGAGCACTTTATATTTCCAGAGAAGAATAATTTGAATGATATAATTTCAGCCTAAATCTAACAATTAAAACAACAAATGATTCTCCCTCAAGATCATATAGCACACATTAACAATTTCTCGATAAACAAGACTGTGTTTAAAAACCTAAGACACAAAAGAAGATCCAGGATGTTGGACAATCGTTCATTTCCAGAACAATCCTAGCAATAATTGGACATGGTCTGTTACTAAAGTTATGATATAGAATGTGGTAAACATCAGGTAGAACTGGCATTTCATGCGGAATTTCCAATGTTTCGGACTTAGGTTGAGATAAACAAAGTCAGCTATAAAATGCAATTTTACATACCCCATAGCATATAATGAATAAAAGTAAAC
This sequence comes from Megalonaias nervosa, assembly GCA_016617855.1. NCBI lineage: Eukaryota > Metazoa > Mollusca > Bivalvia > Unionida > Unionidae > Megalonaias > Megalonaias nervosa. The sequence goes on from JAECUM010069476.1 coordinate 7,098, forward strand.
AACAAACAATGCAAATTAAATATACATAACATCGCGATCAAACTTATATTTATAAGTATAGGCACATCCTTATGAGCCGCGGCATTTTCTTGATCTACATGTGTTCGAAACATGTGCTTTCAATTCCGCACAAAATAGTCAGGTGTTGGGTTCAGTAATGAGTTTTCCAAACTCTTCTGTAATAGGACCGAAATTTCATCAAGAAAACAAAGTCTCTTTTCTTTTTAGCAGTTACACCTGAGCTAAGCCCTCAAAAGATTATTTTTACTAAAATCTAACTTTCATTATCAAAATCCTGGCCAGCCAACCCATATATACTCTACTTTATCTTCACCCTTTTGTCATACTGGGTACCATTTTTTTCATATTGTTGTACCGTGCGTTCTGAAGCGTCGATCGTTGGGGGTGTGCAGGAATGTGGTTTTCCTCCCTCTTATAGGTGATAGTTGGAGGATGGGCCTCTCCGTAAACGTATGTTGACAAATTGAGAGGTTAATGGAGCATTCTGGTCAATAGTCCAGAGCTAGTATAGGGACTATAATATATAATATTTCTTTTTTCTTCTCATTTTAAAAACCTTTTTTTGTGCTGATCCATCTGTATACTCATAGCAGTTTTATTTACAGAATAGTTTCAGTTAATATTAGGGTAAAATAGATTTAATGTCAGAAAAATAAAAATTTATATTAATACATAAATTTATGCAAGGAAATACAAAATATTGAATATGTTTATGTCAGAGGTTCTGATTTATTTAAAGACTGAATATTTTTCATCACTGATTAATCCATGTTGAAATTTCAAACGACAGAACTGTATCGATGGGGTATTATTCTTTCAGCCTACACATTGAACGCTGGGAATAACTTTGTCAACGTTATTCATGACATGTTCTGTTTTCAGAAACAAAATGAGTCATCTTGAAGACAATAATCCTGGGTTATCAGACACCCACCCCTTCTTACCATCATGCGGACTCTTCTTTAGATCCCGGGATGTTGATCAAAAAGTACTAAATCACAACTTGGGACACAATTTTCCACGTTTTGTGTGTGTGTTTATGCATGATAATGTGGGAGATGTACGTATCAGTGTGTTTATGCATGATAATGTGGGAGATGTACGTATCAGTGTAATAGTGTTTTACGGCACTTCGGCACAAAAGTGTCTGTGTAGATTAAGTTCAAAAAAGGCACAAAAGTATTGAAATATAAACCACTCAAAATATATAATTAAATACAACAATCTAAAATATAAAACGTAATGATGTTAACATGCTGTCAAATGTATATACAATAACAGATAAAGTTAAACACATGTAAAATCCTTGATGCAAAACAAAAAACGTTTGTGCAATAAACAGCGTTCCTTTAAAATGATTTTCTGGTCTGGTACGTCTTCATACAGTGTCTTCCAGCAGTTCACATCAAAATAATTTTGTCTCATATGGTAGAATATGACATACTCGACAAGAATGCGTTCCACTGTAAGTGGACACCGGCAAGGCGTTCACACTAGTCAAAGTCCTTATATAATACCACCTCTTATCTCATACGATAGATGCCATTCTCAAGTAGTGGTTGTGAAGTCTTTGTGAACTTGCAAATGGCAAATTTATGACGTTTTGTTAATCGCGGTTGTTGTTTGGAAATATAAAATTCCAATATTTATTTCTGCTGTTTCTAAGTAAGGACGGATTCGAATGCCAAAAGGTGGAATGAATTTAAGTTTCTGAACGTACAATGTTTTGTGTTGGGGCTTAAAGACTATATCATATGCGGGGTTAAATGGATTATAAGAATATAGCTTTATAGAGACTTTCTGAAAGGGAAGTTCTAAATGCATCCAGACAGAATCTAAATCTCTTGCTGTGTATCAGAGCAAGCATCGACAGGTAGAGCTTACAAGCGGATCGGTACACAATTGAACCATAGTGAAGTATCGATATTACTAAAATCATTAATAACTGGAGCAACATTTTCCGATCTGCTCCATCAATTTTTGTTTGCCATGATTAATATTAAATTTGTCATTTCTTTTGCCATTTTACTTGAGACATCTTATATGTGGAAGAAAGGTTGGTTTACTCTCGAAAAATGTCCTAATAATGTGATCTCCTCCACAAAAGTAATAAGACAATCATCAACATTGCTTTCGGTCATACCGTTCACGCTCAATTGAATGCATGCTCGTCGAGCTATAGCAGATCCAAACGTAGTCAACATATAACGAGCAGCCTGTTCCTGGATTAAGGCATTCACTATACTAGTAATTGTGATGTGAAATAGAGTGACTGAGATTATACTGCTCAGAGGAACACCCATCTCTTGAACACATTTTTCAGAAACGGTAATTCCACCTTAGCTGAAGTCCTTAAAATAATTGAAAATATAAATTTAGGTAGGAGACCTCTTAATCCTAAGTTGAATAGGTTGTTATTCGTTATGCCTGATGAAACCTGGTGAAATTGGATCTAGCTAAAATAAGTGTGACGAATATATGTTGTTGTTGTTGTTGTTATAGGGTTTAACGCTATTTTCTAGCACAAGATAGGCTATACATGGCGGCCAGTATAAATGGTGGAGGAAGAACCCGGGAAAATCCCGATAAGAACCACCGACACACGAAAAGCTACTGGCATGCTTTTTCACATACCCACATTGGCCGAACCCGAGACTCGAACCCACGCAGACAGAGGTGAGATGGTAATGCTCCGTAACGGTAAGTATCTGAGACCACTCGGCCATTCAGCCTGCCAAAAAATCTCACAACAACTTCATTAATCAACAGACCCATTGGTCCAGAACCCTTGGCAACTCACAGTGAGTAAGTGAGCATACACATTATGCATTGATGCACATGAACTTTGTAACAAAACTAAATTATTTTATAAGAACGACTGTACGAGATTATTATTATTACAATAGCCATATTTGTACACGAATATGTCTCCGACTAGAATAATCGCACTGGATAATAAATGATTGAACGTTCATCGTCATTTAACGCACACAACATATAATTGAATTAAACTTGTCTGTTCAGCAACAAAAATATCCGACATGAAATAAACAATATTCTGTCTGGTAGCATGGTGTTTTATTGTGACATAATTCTGAATTTATAGAAAATTTAGAATAAATTCAGAAGCATTAAATATATTAAAACATTTCGTCACATAGTGCGGAGAGCATGAAATAATACAGTTTTCACTTTTACACACTTATACATTTGAAGACTGCTTTCGCTGCGTTGACAGCTTCATGACAAGAATGATCTTTATTGTGATTATATAGAAATACGCGACAAGGAAGGCCATCGATATCATATATAATGCATCGATATTTTCGTATTCACAATACAGTAACATCATAGCCTTTCTCCAGATCAAAAGAAACGCATTTATATGTTTTTACTTGCGAAATATTTTCCGAAACATGCTTCGATTGTTCTTCATTGGCGTCTGGATCCACCTTGAACGTCTGACAGCAGATTATTAGATTCAGATTACCTTCATAGATCATGGTACATCATACACAGCTATTTAATGATATGGAAGAGAGCTGGAATGCTCAGTTTGATCCTTTCCAACACTCGTTATAATTACAGAACTGGGCTTCTAATCCCTTTGGGTCATGTTGCTTGTACTGCTTTTGGCGTTGTTGACCTTCACGCTCGCGCTGTCTCCTATTTTGCTTCATTATAACCTTACTTCGCTTCCACTTGCTCAATTAAAGTTTAATAGTCGGCCTTTTCATCTTCTCTCGGGATGTCGGCTCACTGGCGTACAAAGGATAAATGGTAAAGGGTAAATGATGGCACAAAGGGGTATTGTCGCCCCAAGATCTGGCGCCCGGGGAAACCGCCCCGTACGCCCCCCCCCCCCCAACCAGTTAATACGCTACTGAATCGGCCTCATTTTAAAAGCTGATCTGTATGTTTTTGTCTTACACTAGCATATAAGAGAGCCTACCATTCAACCTCAATTCAAACTGCTTCGTGCAAGCTACTAGGGACATGGCGCCAGATCTCAAGACTCTGGATTTCTTTCTGAACGGCTTCCAGTAATGTATTTTTGGAGCCGATCGCGATTGTCAGATGAGCGACCAGGGCATATTAGTCTTTCTATTCTGCGTAATCTATATAACTTTTACTATTCGAATGTTGGTTATGAGACGCCAAGCGGGCTTCAAACGCATTCGTATTTTGTCTTTCCGAGCTTGACCTAACAGGGATCTACTTAAATGTTTCTCGAGGAATTGATAGCATCCTTCCTCAAACAGTATGCCAAGCACAACCTATTCTCATTGTCGGTCAGTTAGCGTATCACTGCACAATGTTAAAAATGGGTCATCAATAACGGTGTGAAAAGTAATATATCAAGATATCAAATATAGATAAATTAACACAACAAAATGATATAAAAAGATATCATTTTTTAAATTTTTTGTTACGTTTAATGAATTGCAAACAACAATGTACAAACAGTTTTAATGCTGCAGAAACGAAGACAAGGGAGAACAGAAATTTACTTCTGCCTGTACTGTGCATGGCGTATTGCGCCGTTTTTCATCAAATTTTGGAATGCCTATTACGCTCCTTCTTTCCCGGACACAATATCAATATCGATGTAGAAATATTAATTTCGTCTCTTTTGGACCTTTAATAAATCGATACATCTTAATGCAGATTTAATACGGAGGAAGAAGTGTCACATACAAATACAGTACATGCAGTTTTTTTAAAAACGATATCACCGTCATAAGCTTACTGAGATTATCAGGAACAAGGTGAATTTAGCAGTGGAGGTTTTGGAAGGCATTTAAGGTATTTAGTTGAATCCCCCGTTTCCATGACATTCGGAGGATTTAGTCAAATCCTCCATTTCCATTTAAAACTGTTTACAACCCGATGAAAAACATGAGTGAGCGGGAAACTTAGACATTTTAACAGAAAACGAGACACAGCCTATACTGAACCAACTAAGTAAAAAGCCCATATCCCCCCAAATGAACGGTATATGATACTTTTTAAAGATTATTTTAATAGATATACTCCTTCTAGACTGCGGAACAATTACACTTCACTAAAGCAGAGCGATCTAGTTATTCTATATATCATTATAATAATCTTACATGCATAACCTTACAAATGTCGCAGTCTCAGTCGTAAACTTAATTAAATTAGACGCAGAATAATTTCTAGAGAGGGCAATTCAAAGAGCATATAACAGACTAGCAGCAGAAAAGCTAGTGTAATTAGGGCAGGGGTCTCAAACACGCGGCCCGCAAAATGATTGGCGTCACATGAAGTCACGAGAGATTACAAAGGTGGTACGGCCCTTGGGCCATCGAAAATGCCCTCACGCGGCCCTCAGGGTGGTTTGAGTTTGAGACCCCTGAATTAGGGTATCCCCCCCCCTCTCTCTCTCTCTCTCTCTCTCTCTCTATATATATATATATATATATATATATATATATATATATATATATATATATATATATATATAATCATCTTTTTTAAGAAGACACAGACGGAAAGCATGTGTTGTCGATTTATAAGTGTTTTGAATTTGTATCAGACCCTTTTCCTCCTTCTCGCCTTGTGATGTCTATATACATTACCTCTGGGATGGTACGTGCGGTACATCGTTAAGAGTTCTCTTGTTTTTCGGTCAAATTCAATGTAATTTCTAGTTAGTATTAGTGTTAATCTTTGCACTGATTTAATCGATTGAGATCTATGGCCATTTCTGTTGTTCCATGTTATTGGGTTCTTTTTTGTTCTCGATTCCATTTAGCCATTTCATCATGTTTTTCCTCTTTCTCCCATGTTGCTTTCCAAACTTTCTCAGTCTTTTCTGAAGTGGATATATTATGTACCTGAATTTTCTTCTTGCCTTGTTCATGGTAAAATTGTTTGTCGGTCTACTGAAATTGTTTATTTCGTTTAAAATGTTTACTGCGTTTTTAACAAGCACATAATTTCGGGACTTTGGCTGAATCGTTTTGTTTGAGTTCTTCTTTCCTGGTCTTTAAAACTGATGCTGACTTTGTATTGTATTTTCTGAATATTTTCCCTTTCCTCGGTTGTGTAATCAATGAGTCTGGATTCTCTGATTCGGTACGCATTGCTATTTTATTGCGGGTTTTCTCTCTCTCTCTCTCTCTCTCTCTCTCTCTCTCTCTCTCTCTCTCTCTCTCTCTCTCTCTCTCCATCTTCCATGCTAGTTCCTTCCTTTTTCGTTTTGTTAGATTCCTTTATCTCTTACTCCATGATTCCGCTGCCTACACGAGATTGTTTACATCAGTGGTGTATTTCATCTCATTTGCCGTCCTTATTTCATTTATAATAGAACTTCCAGTTCTTCGCATATGTTTGGGTTACCTCTTCTTTTGTATCTTTTGTAGGTGAGTCTTTCCCTAATTTTCACGAGTATCATTTGTAACTATTTACACATTATTTTCTCATGTATTTTCAAAACTTTTCATCTTTAGCTTGGTATCAAATCATTTTATTCTGAAATTTTATTTTCAGTTTCATCTTATTGTGCATTTGTTGGCTTGCTAAGTATATTTTCTGACTACTTCTGCAGCTGAAAACGTCGTTCGATTGTCTGTTTTGTTTTCATATTTGATGTTTGTTTGGTCCAACGTGGTTTTGACTTCATTCATTGCGACCTCCAGTTCTGGGAGAGCCGCATATTTAGCATTATGTCTCTTCTTATGTTGGCAAGAGTTTTCTCATTCACGTAATGTTTATTGTAGCTATTGGGCATTCGCCAAACGTTGTAGGCGTTCTAGCGTGATTATTACTTGCTGTGTTTAGTGATGTTTGTTAGTAAGCACGCATGACAGATCTGTGCCTTTCTCTAGTCCATTCTGTCTATTGGTTTTTTGCTCATTTGGTGTTGAATCGCCGCTGGGGTGAGGATGTCAACCGGTACTTCAGTGTGAGTAAAGCTTCTTACAGTAACACACACACACACACACACACACAC
>JAECUM010069478.1:0-16805 GCA_016617855.1 Megalonaias nervosa
TATATATATATATATATATTTCTCACCCATGCGACAGAGAAATCTAGCTGTTTTGCTAACCTTGCTTTTCAAGGTGTCCACTCGCTCAGAACTACTTTTAAAAAAAGAAAACCTTGTTGTCATCTGCTGTGCCTGACGTGGTTGTTCTAAAAACAAACAATAACAACAATAACAAATATATAACAAAACCATAGTAACTTAAGGTAAATCCATCTTTGAGAGCACACCATATAAAAACATTTCGAGAGAGACAAAGACACACGCACACAATGTGGAGCTTTTTTGGTATTATGCTAGTTCGTTCCACACAGCATGGTCAATTTTATCCTATATGCAGGCCTAGCTCAGTAAGTTTTCAGGTCAGCGTCATTAAATGTAGCTAAAGCTACCTAACTAGTTTTAAATACTTCGTGTGAAACAAATTGTATACTGTTAGTTACATTTAATGACGCTGACCTGAAAATTGACTGTGCTACAAATAGGATAAAATTCTCAGTGCTGTATGAAATGAACTATGACAGAAAACACTGATCTATGCACATAGACTACAGACCTATAGATGGGTTGCGCATGACGTCATCACAATCGGTATACATCGGTAATCCGCCATCTTTAAGGGCACGCTTGCTTTGTTACGTGTTGCTATGAGTGCATCATTGTATATATGAAGAGTAGTAATCAACGTTAATTATGGCCGGTAAATGTGAAAAATCAAAAGAAGGGATAAAAGGAATTGATTATGTAGATACCTTAGACTCGCAAACAAGGAGAAGATACGTGGAAAAAATCAGTTTATGTGGAAAGGACCCGTACAAAATTCCATTGTCCGAATGGGGAAATGATGTTGCAGATCTGCCGAATATTTCATACCCTGATATTGTAAATTATCTAATCACAGAGAAAAGTGCATAGACTTTAGAAGACTTAAAAGCCTATGAATCCTTGGAGTCCTACAATTATTTTGTTAGTGGATGGGTGACAGACATGCGACAGCGAGTTGACAATGGGCATTTCCTCGTAACTGGACGCGTAAGTACAAAATTTTCGTGCTTGTATATACATTCCCACTACTTATCTTGAATTACATTTGGGTAGTGTAAATGAATATGCATTCTGATACTGTTGTGTCAGTTATGAAGCAGCTGGGGTTTTTTTTTTTTATGAAACGATGGTTGTCATATCTTTTGTGCCCATTTACTCCCATCTTGTGTGCAATTTTAAGATGATACCCGCATGAAATTACAAAATACAATGATGAAACATTAGGTGAAATGCATTAAATATATATTTAAAATTATATGACAGCCCCATAATTAATATAATGTTTATTGAGATGGGCGTTTAGGCATAAGTGTACGTGTATTGTAAATTACTCATGTATGTATAAAACTGGTGCATATCATATCCTTATTGATATTGATCAATTTTGAAAATAATGTTAAAAATTTAAAAATTTACACATCTCTGTTGCAGGTGAAACATTCACAGAAAATGAATGCTACTCAACTTCAGCCATGGATAATTGCATTGTTAAATGGAACAGTTACGGCTGCTCATTGCAATTGTATGGCAGGTTTAGGAGAGGTATACAATCAGGTAGGTGCTCTGCTATTTGTAATAGAGGCCACCGTGAATATTAGAAACTCTACCACTGTGACAGAAAATAAAGCTTATTGGTTGCTTCCATCTGCTATGCATAAAATTGAACAATAGCGGGTTCAAGAAATTGATTTTACTAGTGCAAAGACTAAAAAGAAGATGCTGGATGACAAAATTCATATGTGTACATCTACCCAAGTTGAACTATATACATCAAAAACTCTCAAAAAGACAATAAAGTCTGCAATACCTCCTACCACATCTGATGAAATATGTACATTTTTTAAAGAGATCGCACTGTCAAGTAAAAAGCCAGGAATTTTGTCTTTAATACCAAACCATTCTGATGATTATGTCCCTTCATCTTTAGATGAGAAATACCCAGCTATACTTAATGACTTGGAGGACCAAGACTGCTTCGGCATGGGAAAAGAAGAATTTTTATTACACTGTGAGCAAATTGCAGCAAATATCAGTGTATCTAAAGAAGAATGTATTCATGTTGAAATGGCTACAAAAGCACAAGCTAACTGCAAAGAGTGGTTTAGGTTCCGTGCAGGTCGTATAACTGCCTCAAAAATGAAAGGTGTATGTCAAACAACAGTTGAGCAGCCTTCCCATTCACTTATCAAGAGTATTTGCTATCCTCATGTAAATAAATTCACCACCAGTGCAACAAAATGGGGGGGGGGGGTGTGACCATGAGAAAGTAGCTTTGCAGAGGTATATTACTGAAATGTCCCATTTACATGACAATTTTGAAGTAATAGATTGTGGACTTGTCATCAATCCCAACTTTCCTAACATGGGTGCTTCACCAGATTCTTTTGTAAAATGTGATTGTTGTGGCGAAAGCTGCATAGAGATCAAATGCCCATTCTGCGTGAGAGGCGAGAAATTGTTGGATGCTACAGACTCAAAATCATGTTTACAAAAGATAGATGATGGTTTACAAATGAAAATCACACGTACATATTATTATCAAGTTCAGTGTCAGCTATTTGTTTGTGAGAAAGACTTTTGTGACTTAATTGTTTGGACTGAAAAAGACTATCACTGTGAAAGGATAGAGCCCAATGAAGAATTTTGGTCATCTGCATTAGAAAAGGCAAACCGCTTCTTTCATCAGGTCATTTTGCTGGAGCTAGTGGGAAAATATTACTCAAGGGCTGTTCGAAATGACCATATGAATAAAGTATTGTGTGAAAGGTCGTCCTCCAGCCATGCAAATATTGTTAACTATGCTGTCAGTGAAGAAAGCAGTGGTGGTATTATTTGTACATGTCAAACAGTTTATGGTCCTGAAAATGGTTCAGTTATTGGGTGTGATAATGCAACATGTTCTTTCAAGTGGTTTCATTTTGAATGTGTTAACTTGAAAAGAATACCAAAAGGAAAATGGTATTGCTCCACGTGTCGTTCTCTGCCAGAATTTAAAAAGACTGTAAAATCCAAGACGTGCAAAAAAAGTAGTTGAAATTTTCAGAGTTAAGTTGCATGATTTAGTGTGTTCATGTATCTTGACATAAATGCTTTCATAATGATTAATTGTTTATATTTCTGCATTGTTCTGAGAATTTTGCAGTGACAAACGACATAAGACTTATTTTAGCATTGAAATCATAAGGAGTCATAAGGAATGGGAAGAAGGATGATACATATATGGACAATACGAAAGTACTGTAATAAATGATATAGGACAATATTTAAGTGATGTGCATTGATCAATTAATAAATGAAAGAAACACTCTTGAAAAAGTTGTTCTTGAAGCATTTAATCTGAATATGGTTGATCACTTGTATTGAAATTCATTAAAATTTATACAAAATCATTGTATTTAGCTTCATGAAATCAATAAATAGTATTTGTACCAAATACACTCATACAGCACATTCATTACCAAATACACTCATACAGTACATTTATTCCAAGTACACTCATACAGTACATTTATTCCCCAAGTACACTCATACAGTACATTTATTCCTCAAATACACCCGTACAGTTCATTTATTCCTCAAATACACTCATATAGTACATTTATTCCCAAAGTCCACTCATATAGTACATTGATTCGCCAAGTACACTCATATAGTACATTTGTTCCCCAGGTACACTCATACAGTACATGTATTCCATAGCTTTCAATCATTCATAAACATTTAACGTCGCTAACAGTGAAAATAATTTAGTATGCTGCTATCATTATTTTACAGCAGATTAGCAGTTTTCAAATTCATAGATTAATATGAACAGACGTAAACAACAGAAGATTAAAATTTAATTGAATGGGACAACAGATTCACATAAATTAATTAGTGCACAGCAGACAGTAGTAATTTTGTCAATAACAGGAATGTCATCTTCAGAACTTATGACATAGTCTATAGGAAGTGTGTCCTGAAGCAGTGTGTACTTGTTCCTCAACTGGCCAATGACCCTTTCTACGTGGATTCTTAAGTGTGATATTTTTCTGGTTTTCTCAAGTTCCAGGGGGACATTTGTCTCTTGCCTCTTGTAAATGCTGGAATTTTTGCCTCAGCACCTCTTAGTCCAACACATTCTTTTATATTAAATCCACGGTCAGCTAAAACTATATCCCCTGGGTTTAATTTATTCAAAAATCCACAATCTTTTGTAATGAATTTATCAGTAGCACGCCCTCCCCAAGCCTGTGACAGAAATGATATAACTCCCTGAGGTGTAATACCAATTAAGTACTTTACTGTGTTATGATGCTTGTATGAGGACCATATAGATGCTCTTGCATGAAGATTTGATGGGCGCTCAATGAAGATCTCAAAACAGTCTATAACCACAGCAACTTTTGAGCCAAATGAGTTCCTAAATTCCATGGGCATCGTTTTCTGGAGCTCTTCCCTGTCTGGCCAGAATATTAAGAATTGCAATCGTGAATACAGGACACTTATCAATGAAAGAAACACTCTTGAAACAGTTGTTTTAGAAACATTGAATCTGTATGCTAAGTCCTGTAATGGTATGTTCAGTCTCAACTTTACTAACACAAGAATAAATTTTTGAAATTTTGACAAAGAACACTTTGAGGAGTCATTGATGTAACCTTCCACTAATTTGTATACAGCCATTAAGATTATAGATCTCGGTAAACCAGTATAATATTTCACCTTTTCGTCATTTCCAATGAAGGACCCTTCAGTAAATTCAGTTGCATAGTTCTGCTGTCTCAGTTCAAAGTTCTCTAATGTTAATCTGTTTAGTTCATCCATTGTTAATTTACTAATCTTGTTTACATCCAAGGTATTTTCATCATGAGAATTTCCAACATTATTTTCCAGTTTACCCATTAAATAGAACTTGCACTTAACCTGACAACTGTTACCAGAAACAACCGAAATATCATCAGATTCAACATTTTCCTCTTGCACTTGTGACGACAGTTTAAGCAAAGCCTGTGCAGCATCATAAACCTCTTTCTTTTTTTTACGCTCTGCCATTCTGTTGTACCGATCAGTTGTACATGTGAGTGCAGCATTTGTGTATCCCAGATGAATTGAGGGTGCCCAGTCGGGGTTTGTTTCGTCGTAAAGCACAGCAGGCTTACCTGAAAAAGTATTAGGGAATAATCAAACCTGAGTACAATTGTTTTAGGCAACGTACAAAAAAATGACATTGAATATTACTTGTAAATGTAGCTGCGATACATTTTCCAGAATTAGAAACAAGATATGTTCAAACTGTACACACGCACCAACCCGGCCCCCTTCCTTCAGCTTCTGTCTCCATCTCTGAATAGTTGCCCATTTTTAATTCACTGAGAAATGAGATCAGACATAATGAATTGCTATAGATCATGAGTGACCAGACACAATGAAGATCTTTTACAATATCCAGGCAGTTAGATGCAACATATTGACACTGTATATACAATTACTTCAAAAAGCCCCTCAACTTTCTAGCCTAAAATATAAGTGACGACCATACGAAATATGTCAGTAATGCCCCTGATAATTAGTACGTTCATTATATGTGTATATGTACCAAAACAACGGTACTTATACATGTATACATCACCTTGTGACATTTGCAACATTGTTTATACTGATGTACATTAAAACGGGCTACACTGATGTACATCAAAACGGACTACGCTGATGTACATTGAAATGGACTACACTGATGTACATTAAAACGGAAAAGAAGATTGTAAACTTACCAGATATAAAATGATCAGAACATATTTTGGAATGCTTGGTGTGGGCAAAGTTGGACCTGTTTAGACGAGCTAACCACAGGGTTTGGCGTACTTCACTCAGCTGTCGAGTATTTTCTCCTTGATTTTTTATCACAGACGGGATGGAATAATATGATTTCTTATCACGACCTGATCGATTATGACAGCCAACAACACAGCATGTATTTACCATGATTAAACTGTCCCAGTAAACTAAATAAATACAGAAATTATATGGAGCGTGTTATCCCTGTTGTTGTCAAGCGTTTGACCGTTAAGATGGCGGACCGGAAGTTGTAAATGCCCATAAGGCGTTTCGATCGGAAACTATCTATACACTTCATAGCCTCCAACTCTCTTAACAATTGCAGGAAACTTAGTAACAGCCATAAATGTGTTATGTCAAAAACGCTTTATTCTAATTCTGTTAAGCATTTCCATTGTGCCCCAGTTGAATAAAAAATATACCTACAATATTTAATGACAAATAATGCACTTACCAGCCAGAAGAAATCTTTTATCCGTCAACACATTAATCCATAAGCAAATTTCACTGTAGCACTTGCCATATTTCCAGACAGAAAAATAAATTTTCATAGAATCCGTGAACTTGAAAATTTAGCACATGGTTATCCGCTAGGGTCCGTATTTGGAGGGTCTTTTATACATGGGGGTACTTTTACAATCAATATTAATTACAACACAAGTATGTCACAAACAGTTTCACCTCCTCTAAAGAAGAGGAGAGTTATATACGATAGTGACCCAGATCTCTAATTACCCATGAATAATCTAATGCAACATGTTACTCTTCGTTACAGCTTGTACTAAGTATAACTACAGTAGAGCTGAGTACCCAGTATCGTTTTATTATTTACAATATAACTTTTCAAAATTGGAACTGATGAAAAGGAAACAGTTTCTTGTAATAAATAGTAATTATTTATTGTTAATTTCATATAACATCCATATATTAAACGTGATAATACCTCATTACTATGTTATTTTTCTTTGCTCACGCGTATAAACTGTGTACTTCGGATGACACGGTCACACCACTGTCCTCATTAACATATTTATATTAATGCACTACATGTAAACATTTGCGCGTGAACTATATTGCACAAGTGAGGAATTCTTTCTTACTTTGAAGGATAATATTGGGTGAGAAAAAGAATTTACGTTGCGATTTGGACCGAGACAAGGAAATCCCAGTCGCAGGGTTACATTATTTGTCTCCCCACGAGGCTAGCCTCTTGGGGAGACAAATTATGTAACCCCTTGAGTGGGATAACCTTGTCTCGGTCCAAACCCCAACATAGATTCTATGTATGTATGTATGTATGTATGTATGTATGTATGTATGTATGTATATATATATATATATATATATATATATATATATATATATATATATATATATGGAAAAAGTAAATACATAAAGTATTAGTTATAGGTTACAACAAGAATCTTCGGTTACTTTTAGGCCTTACAAGATGTTTAAATGCCTCAAAAATGTTTCCCCAACTATAATGTGTTTAATTTTGTAGAATTTTGAGAATGTATGCTTTCAAAGGTGACAAATTATCTAATAGTAAAAATTATATCTTGTTGTCCCCGTGGAACCATGATATTCGTTCCAGTCACGGATAAGATAGAATCAGCAAGTATGTAAAATCCAACAAATAATTTATTTCCCTAAAATATGAAGTAAAAATTCAAATAGTGACTTACAGTATTGTGTGTTAAATCCTAAATAGTCCTAAACGTTATATCACAAGTCCAAATGTAAGGAGTTCCAACTGAGTTCCAGTTCTATTCCAAATAAGTTCTACTACTGAATATGTTGATGTGCCTGTTGTTTCGAACGTACTAACGTGTCAATGGCCTGAAGTGTGATGATGTACTAAAGACCTTATGATGTATCACAATAATATAATCTAAAAATGTCCTTGTCTTTCTTTGCTTTAATTCCAAATTAATGTTCCAGCCCAAGAATATTATTGAGCTCTTTGTAATTCCAGTTAGTAATAATTTGATTAAATTAATCCATCCAAATAAAACAACTGAACACAACAACAAGAATTATTCTGCTGTAGATGTTATAGCAAGAAAGAGTAAGTTTTCAAGAAAGCAATATTATTTACCCTTCTCTTTGTTCTGGGTCACAGTTGCCATTTTCTATAAATACTCGGTCAACTTAAAGAAAATTTCCATTAACAAAATGTCTAAAGTCAGAAGCAATAAAGATATTTACCATTAACAATTATCTGGAAATGTATTCTACAATCATAGAGAAATATTTAGCTATCTGTTGTTGTTTACAAAATAGAGGTTACTGGTCAGATACAACATTAACTAGATTTTTGACAAGGTCAAGAACAATATACAGACATGCATAATATACAATCATTAAGAAAAGCCAACAAATAATATAGATTAAATATGCATAACACATGTGATATTTTACTCAAAGAAATAAAATGGAAAGGAATATAAAATATTTATGAGATGTCTTGGTAGTATTGTATTTACAGCAAACCATCCAGAACCGATCAACTAGACGTTCGGACTGACAAACCATAATGAACAGCTAGCCACTGGATTAGCCACCAGTTGTCGGCCTGTTGGTTACTATAATAAAGTTATTGCATTATCGGTTCATTGCAAACACTGCATATCAACGAAAAGTATGTAGTTTTTATAACACTTTTAATTATATGAGAAACAATGGTACTCACCCTGACTTTGTCGTGCTACTGTAGTATTTATGTACGTATGTTTTGAGGTGTGCTGCATGTTAGAAATGATTTCATTAACAGCTCTTTGATATAATAGTTTAAGAAACAATGACGGAAGGAAGTAAAAGGTTTATTTTATGTAATCTCTGAAAGCATATAGTGTTTCCAACGATCGTTCTGTACAGAAAACTAACGGATTGTACCAATTTCAACAGGTAAGGCAGGTAATAGTGTTCCAATAACAACCAAGGTGAAACACCTCATGTGCTACAGAAAGGTATATTGTGTGTTCCACATTATTGCAATTTTATACGGAGACAATTTTGAGCAAAGTTCAAAAGTAAAAGCAAACGTAAATGATGCAATTTTATAGATATTAATAACCTGAAACTCATATTTTAGTAAATTGACCAACCACAGTATATGACCGCCATAAATAAACACTGACTGATTTTAACTTCCTGGTTGGCAGTTCAATGATACATTTAAGTACAATTTACCTCATACGGAGAGTGATTCTTAACACGTGGCTATACAAGATCATACAAAGGCGTAATTGTTTAACGATTCATGTTCATTTATTTGTTAACAGTTCAACTATTCCTTGTTCATTTCACAAAGCGTAATGAAAAGACGACGAGATAATTACAGAAATATCAGCAATATAGGTTTACATATGCATGCAATGGATAATATAGGGCATATCAAGGAATAAGCCGTATATATGCAATATAGCCTTTTCTCAATGCATATTAGTAACGAAACATATCTAAATTTCTAAACGTCATGTATCTTCTAGTGTTACAAGGAATAGCTATTTCATCATGCCTGTAGAGTTACATTTATAATCCCGTCAGGTTACGTCTGTTACCGTAACAGCACACGGTACTACCTGTGATTGTTGATCCAGAGTGGACAGAAAACACTGGACTCTCCCAGAAATCCTTTCTGGTGTATTAGGCGGTCGAGGGGATATGCTCATTATCTCGGCTGTATAGGCAGATGGTACGAACTGTATAGACAGAGCTGGGCATTAGCTCAGGTGCAGTAAGACCTGTTGACCATCGACTCCGGACTTTTCTCCAGACATCACGACATTGTCGTTACATTAGATTCCAACAGACGAGAGAGAGAGAGAGAGAGAGAGAGAGAGAGAGAGAGAGAGAGAGAGAGAGAGAGAGACTCTGCGCAACTTTTTCCGAAGTTAAATCCAGCTCACGCTCAAGTCATGCCATTGTCCACTCCAACCATCACCACATTTATTCAAGTCTTGTGGCAATGGGAGAATGGCAAAACAGCAGGTGTGAATAATACTGATAGCTGTAGGTACAGACCTGTACACTGGTGCCTCGGGGCACAAGGTCGCTTTTCGCTGGGCCGAAGCAGTAATGAGTGACTGAGCAGCCCCGTTTAGGATCGCACTACTCTGAAGCATGAGGAAAGGGCTAGAAAAGATGAACAGAACATTGGCGGTCTCACCTTAACAATCATCAGTATACAGCGGGTGATGGGATTCACACCTTAGCATACGAAAATCTAACATGAAGATAAATGTGACGTAACCCACCATCGGTACCTGGAATGTGCACACTAATGGACAGTAAAACAACAGATAGACCAGAGAGACTAACAGTTCTGATTGGTAGAGAACTGGCCAGATTTGCATCCAGATAGCTCCCTTGAGTGAAACTCGCCAAGCTGAGAAAGGACAATTCACCGAAGTAGGAACATGCTAAAGCTTCTTCTTGACTGTCCTAAGTAAAGAAGAGCGACGTAATTCTGGTGTTGGGTTTACCATCAAGTATCAGCTAGTTAGCAAATTGACTAACTCCGCAGACTACATGAATGAGAGACCAATGCAGATGAGACTCCTACTGTCTGTAAAATGACAAGCAACAGCAGCGCCTATGCATCCACTATAACCAACCCTGAAGAGCTGAAGGACAAATTTGATGAAGATTTGGAGTCTATTATCTCAGAAGAAACGAATACAGACAAGATTTTATTCAATGCTAGAGTTTTCATATATCTTCATACATGACCAGTCGTTATCAACAAAAATAAGTTTGGAAAAGAAAGAACGTTTAATAAAAATTGCTTCAAGCACTAACATTTGATTTAATACGTTGTCGTCAGGAGAAGAAGCATTCAGAATATCTGAGAAAGAAGGACAGTATGAATTCAGTATGCTGGACATAACACAGCCTTTTAGTCTTCCAGCTCAATATCCGGATTTAGCCAGGCAGATGACCAGGAGGGAACAAAGACCCCGAAAAGATCAGTTTTTCCTAATTGAAATAGAATAATGTGAAACAGGTTTCTTGACGAAATGTGCAGCCAGCAAAAAAAAAATTGATGTAACCTAAAGCACATCGAGAAAAACTGGATATCATTTATAGACTGTGGGTAATCGACTGCATTTGAAAACCCTCCGTCCCACCGTACAAACCATCAAGATTTTGTTGAAGAGAACGATAATGACGAGACACCTGAACAAGAAGCATCGGTTCCAAGGGAATTGTTAGAAGACTATATTTCATCGCCTATGCATGCAGTCTTCAAAAAAATCAAGAGGACTGTCCAGAGCAAAGTCTGGGAGTTGCAAGACTCATGGCTAAAAAACAAGACAGATGATGTTCAATCTTTCACATAGGAATATGTACAACTTATGTGATGCCATTGAAATAGTGCTTGCAGCACATCTTCCGCAGGAGAAAGGTCTTTGTGTTATAATCAGAATGGCTTCAGTTTTATCAGATTTGTTTATTGGGTGTCATTAGCGTACAATTGGTGAGACACTAGATGATGATCTATAACACATGAGAGCGGCTGAGTATATAGAATGAAAAGAACAGGTCCAAGAACAGACCCCTATGGAACACCACAACATAGATCAACTGGGATGGAGTATATTCCATTTGCAGACACAATTTGTGTCCTATTGACCAAGTAGGACTTGAACCACAGTAAGGCTGTATCATGAATGTCAAATACTTGCTGTAGACGGTGAAGTAATATATCATGGTCTATTGTGTCAAATGCTGCAGACAAATCAAGGAGGGTGAGGACAGTAATCTTTCCGCTATCCAAAGCAGAGTGAAGGTCATTAACTACTTTCAGAAAAGTAGTTTCAGTACTGTGGCACTGTACATGCAGACTGTACATTGCTAAAAAGACTGTTTGAATTCAGATGAGATACAAGTTTTGATAGAACAACTTTTTCTAAGATTTTTGACATGAATGGGAGATTAGAAACTGGGCGGTAGTTCTTAAAATCGTTATGGTCGAGTGTTGGGTTTTTCAGCAGAGGCTTTACAATGGCAGTTTTGAAAAATGATGGGAATTCCCCGGATGAGAGAAAGGTATTAATAACATGAGCTGGTGAAGGCAGATTTGGATTTAAGCACTCAAAGAGCAGTGATGTTGGAATTGGATCAAGTTCACATGACTTTTGTGCACTCTTCATCACGATTGTAGGTACTAATTCCATAGAGAAAGATTCAAATGCTGCTAACGTTTGCCGCTGAATTTCTGTATCGCAAATGTGTGGTGACGAAGAGTCAGTTGAAATTGTGTTGTCAAGCTTATCTCTAATGGTTTGTACTTTGTCACGGAAGAAATTTGCAAACAGGTCCGGAAGGTCGACTGGAGAAAAGGTAGTTGGAAGTGGTGTACATTTGTTCCTTGACATTAGCTTGTTTGTAATCTCGAATAGCTCTTTGCAGCTGGAACTTTCCGTGATCTTAGTACTGTAGTGGCTGATTTCGCTGCATGGACTATGTTTGTGACGTTCTTCTTAGCGGCCTCATAGATTTGCTTATGAATAGTGAGTCTGGTGGAAAACCAAAGCCTCTTAGCTTTACGGCGGTCTCGTTTTGCAGTGCGAAGCTTGTCCCCAACACTGCTATACCACGGAGAACACTTTTGAATTGATACTCTGCGCTTGGTTGCTGGGGCATGTTTGTCAAGCAATAAACGCAGGCAGTTATGGAGTTGTTCCGCTGTAGGAGGTAAGCAAGTTGTCAGGTTTGCTTGGATGTCATGCATTACCATTCATTAACCTGAAAAATGCCTTGGACACAATAAGCCGTGATGGCCTCTGGAAGGTCATGGGAAAATTTGGTTGCCCAAAGAATTTAAATGAATGGCTTGGCAATTCCATAATGGCGTGATTGCTCACGTCGTGGAGGATGATTAGTCATCAGAACCATATACAGTCACGGATGGAGTAAAGCAAGGCTGCTTGTTGGGTCCTACTCTCTTCAGTATGATGATTTATGCCATTCCTACAGATGCCATCACTGACTATGGCACTGGGATCGACAACAGATACTGGACTGATAATTCGCTCTTTAATCGGAACCGAGTACAAGCAAACACAAAGTTACAGGATGTGACTGTTAGTAATCTCTTATTGCTAACGACTGTTCCCTGAATGCCAAATCTGAGTCTAGTATGCAACAGTGCACTGACCATTTCACTTCACCTTGTGACAATTTCGGTCTCACAATTATTAATAAGAAGACAGGTAATGCACCAGCCTTGACCAGGGAAGCCTTTCACTGAGTCTTCAGTCATGGTGAATGACCAAGCCGTCCAGGCTGTATTCTGTTAGGTGGAGTCTGCATCAATGACGACACCAATGACAGAATTACCATAGCATGTGAGGCCTTTGACAGTCTCCCCCCAAATGTGTGGGAGCGCAGAACATCAGTCTGCACCGGAATCATAATGTTTACAGAACCACTGTGTTGCCAGCCCTGCTGTATGCATGCGAAACCAGGACGGTGATTAGATATCATGCCGAGAAAGCTGAAACATTTTGACATGGACTGTTTGAGGAAACTAATAAGGATAAGAAGGCGGTATGAGATTCTCAAATAGATAGGCATTCCATGTATTCACACTTTGCTCTTGAACTCACAGTTGAGTTGGGAAGTCACTTCACTGGCATGTCAGATGAGCAACTACCAAAGATCTTCAAAAGCGAGCTAACATAGACCCAATGGGGAATTTGTTCTCTTAATTCTACCTGCATGTAATACCCACCTCCAATATGGATAGATATTAGCAACAACTTTGTTGGCAACCATCTGGTTTGCATGGTACTGGATAATGGCTGTTTTTTCAGCCTTTTCTTACCTTAATATGGGTTTTGATAGCTCATTTAAATGCTTCAAAAAGATAAACACTATAAAAAACAGAATGTACTCTTGTGACAGAACACACTCTGCATGAAACTATTCGACACCTTAGCTCTCCCTAAGAGTGACCCTTATTAAGGATGCGTTGGATTTACCACCAAAAATGAGCACCACTCCATACATTTTCATATATTTTAATTTAGTAGATTTTGTCTGAATGATTTTCGGAATGTCACAAGATTGTGAAATTAAACTTGTGTTCAACGTAGAAAGTCGAAAATCGCTTTTTAAAGAAGACTAACATTATTCGTACAAGATATTTCCTGGTCTAATAATAAGAAAGAGCACAGTATGGTAGAACCTAACTTGGAGGATCAGTAGCGCGAATGGTGGGTGAAATTTGATGTGATACAAAAACAATTTACTGTTGTTGCACACTGGATCGCACAGTTGTAATTTTGAATTATACATTATCCCCAAACAGAGGCAGTTCCTAGCCGCTATTTTACGAGCAAGCCAGTCTATTATTGTGTTATATGCTTCGTGGAGAACGGTGAAGTGCTTCTCAGTTTGTTATGGGTCCACAGGTCAAGTAATCTTAATAAACAGACCTGACAAGGAAGAAAATGCAGTGTGCCTATAGCTTTGAGGCACAGTCGTGTTGGAAACGAACTCTGTGTACATGACGGTACAATTCGACTCAGAGCTGAGTGTATAAAATGAAGAGAACTAGTCCGAGAACAGAACCTTGTAGTACATCAAAACAGATAACTGGGCTGTCATGTTTTTCATTTACAAACACAGATTTGAAGATTCGGCATAATATCTGACAGAGATTACTCTTTTTGTTTTATTGTTTAAAATAATTAAGACGTCTGGAAGAAATGTCAACCTTAATTATTTTCATCTGCAGTACGACAAAAAACTTCCAATAGAAGATATGTTAGGTACATTAGTTTGTTTGCTTTTTAAAAAAGTTAGCATTATTCAAATATATGAAAATCATTGCATTTGTTTTTGAGTTTTAAAGAGTAACGTTAGAAATATCATCGTTTTGAAACTTATACACACGTCTGTTCTAATCAAATAGATATGTGCCCCATGTGTCATTTTTTCAAAGTAAAATATCCTCATGAAAATGAAAACAGTTATTTTAAGTCGTTAAATATGATTGACCTTTACATTCCTATATCATATTTCATGCTTATAAATTTAACAATGGAGTTGGGTGAAATGCAGATGCGACCTAGAATCAAAAAGTTAAGAAATATGGACCATAAAGTGTCACCGAGCTTCTATTGACTTGTATAGACCATTTCACGGTTATTATCTCCCCTTGAATACACCAGAGGGCGTCTCGGTGCAACTCACTTCCGGATAGTTCAATCAATAAAGATGGCAGATGTAGATAAAAAAAGTGACAGTGGAGGATATAAACAGGTATACTGTGAAACGGCTGAAGAGATTTCTTAAAGAACACGGCCAGAATGTGTCAGGCCGTGCACTTGAGTTGAGAGAACGTGCCCTTGGAGTGCTGCGTCTTGAAATCCCATCAGAAACTACTTTAAAGAACGCCGATCGACAAGAACAAGAGACGCGTGAGATAGGAAAATATACAACACCTCTTGGCGAAACGTTACCAAAGCCAGACACTCTAGATGGATGGAGTGACGACGTGACCAAGATTCCTGACTTTTCCGAAAGGGAACTGTATAATTGTCTTGTTTTAAATACGATCAGAACATTTGACAGAGCTCCCTGCGGCGCTGTCAGGCAGCTGAAAGCTAAAAATTTTTATCAGGACAATCATGTACACTCAGTCCGCTATCACAATGTCAGTAATCAGTGTTCACACGCATATGTGAGATGCCTGGTTATTCCATCCCTGATCACCGAGTTTGGATAAGTCTGTCAAAAGTAACCGGACAAGTTCACTCTGCAGATTGTACCTGTCCAGCAGGGTAAGTTTCATACAACTTTAAAGTTTTAACTTATGCTCTTTATTTGAGAGGTAGATAATCATTAAAATTATTTAATATGGGAAATTCGTAAATTTATAACTACAGCAACATTTCTTCATATTGTCTACATCTGCATCTGTGTCTGATGAAGTGGTCGGGGGCATAGATAAAGAGATATCATCAACCTGGAATATAAACAGACCATTTGTAAGAAATGATGTGCATATATTTGACTGATTGTGTTAAATACAAATTAAAACCACATAACCTATTTGTTTCATTGATTCCAATACATATTCTTTTACACATTTAATTTATGTTCTACATAGTCCATTGAGTACTTCATAATTGTATTGATATGAATGTTTCTTTAACATCTCCCCCAACCCATACTGAATTATTAAATATATATTTACTACCTAATTTAAGAAATAAGATAACAATTGTTTTGTAATGGTATGTCACCTGACAAAAGTTTTATCACATTTGATAGTAAATAGGCACTGACCATTTAATTTTCGAAGGGGGAGGGGGGCTGATATATATTTTGGAGGGCGAGTCTTGCTTTATGTGAAAGACAGATTTTTTTTTTTTCTGTTGGCTAATATGGGACATGTGTGTACAACAGGGGAACCGATCAGAGCAAACTATTTTGAATTTCTCCAGCAAATGAATATAAGGGCCTGCCTTTTTGTAACACACACGTACCCCACACCACTCTCGAGATTAAATTGTCGGTGCCTATGCCAGATGTTAGAAATTTCGCTTGAATGCAACTGATGTAATTACCGTCCAAGTCTTGAAAGTTTTTTGAGGAAATATGTTGGGAACTGGTGCTGTCTTTGATGGTCCTGCTAATCCCAAAAAATGATCGCTGCACAGCCGTGATGTCGACTTCAGGCGAAAGTCCTTTCTAAAACATCCAACTCGTTGGCTCCAAATACGAGAAATTTTACCATCAGCAGGAAACCTATGCAGTGAAATGGTCCTATCATCAACAGTCTTTCCGGAGTAATTGGAACAGTCTTTCGCACAGCAGTATATTTTTCCCATGTTGACACTATTTTGTTGCCTTTATGTTTCGGTAACCAAACGCAAAACGGTGCGAAATTCTGAACTATCCGGAACTGGAAATTTTTTGGGGCA
>JAECUM010069479.1:0-14350 GCA_016617855.1 Megalonaias nervosa
AACCCTTCAGACTAACATGGAATCGACTGGGAGGACGGAGGCTAGGCGCTCAACCCTTCAGACTAACATGGAATCGACTGGGAGGACGGAGGCTAGGCGCTCAACCCTTCAGACTAACATGGAATCGACTGGGAGGACGGAGTCTTTCTACCCTTTATTTTACTATTTTCCATTTTATTGTACAATGAATACACTTTCTACAAATTGAAAGTTCTGATAGAGAAGATAGAAGATTAACTATGGATTATATAAACGCTACACATTCTTGTTAATTGTGAGTATATGGATCTCAATGTCACCAACACAATATTAATGAGAAAAAAAACCCCCAAGAATAAATTGTCAGCGCGTCGAGTAGCGGGACTAATCCTCCACAAAGCAAAGCACTGAGGGGATCTTTACATCCCCGAATGTTATTATTTTCAAATTATTTAAATATTGTTTACAACAATTTAGTCAATGAATTCCAAAGTAACAACAGTCATATTCTATACAGAATACAGTATTAAGTTATATCACACTTTTCTGTCTTTAGAGACAGTGACAGATACAGTTGTCAAACTTGATGTCATAAAATTGTTTCACAGCCCACCAAATATTTCCTGAATTTAGGCTTTACAACGAGTATATATTCTTTCAACTACTGTCGACATAAATTATTATTCAATAAATCCATTTAGTATGGAGTTTCAAATACAAACTTATCTGTGAAAGCCCTTGAGTTGTTTATTTACACCATAGTTGACACATCTGCCGCAAGTCGCTTTGGCCTTTCGTTATTTATCAGGCTGTTGATAACAGATATAAAGTTTGGGTTTTATTGGAGGTTTATAATGGCAGTAGAAAATTAAACTGTGTATGGCATTTGCTTCATAAAAAACATACTACAGATGCTAATAGAAACGCTGCAGGATTAAAACATTTTGTACCAGCTAAAGATAATCTAAGATGTTATGTAAACCGTAAATTAAGCATCAATTATGAACCAGGAAGATCTTGGTCCCAAGTATGACTTTCGTAAAGAGCTGAGTGAAACTGACAACTCAAAAGAACATTTTACTGAAGACAAATTACTATCTTGTACGAAGAAAAAGCTGCAAATGAAATGCAACCTCTTCCCTGAGAATCTAGAAATTTATTTAATATGTAGTGCCCTCGGAGAAGAGGCTTTATTTATTAAGTATAGCGTTTTGCAAAGTTTCTTTTGAATTTAACATATTTTTTTAAAACTTTGCGTTCTAAGTTATTGATATTGTCATAATTGACCTATTGGTTTATAGAATAAAGAATACTGATAAGGAAAGAATACTGATAAGGCCATAAAACGTATGTGATTAATTACATGCACGAGCTAGGTCAGTATTTAAGGGCTCTATACTACAATCGTACAAGTCCAGTTTATTAGAGAGATATTAAAATACACTCTTAGGCAGGATAAAAAGATAATATCGAAGCAAGGACAACCGATCAAATATCGATAAAACTTAAGATTACGCAAACAGGGTAAACATCGATTCACATAGAAAAGGCTTTATGTCACTCACATTATAGTGTTACGACTCTAAACTTACGAAATAATTTAATACTTTAAGTTATAAAGTTAAATGTTAAGACGAAATTACAGTATTATTTTTTAAATCCAAAATAATCCTATCAAGCTACATATAAGTCCAAAATAACAGAGTGTTCAGGACGCATTCCAGGCCCTCGAAAATGTTGATGTGCCAACAGTCTTGATGTATCCCAATGGCATTATCCAGAACTCTTTTGATTATATTTACAATAACTCCAGAATATTATTTTAGTCCAAACAGTAACATCAGCACTTTGTAAATCCAATGAGAAATCCAAACAAATGTTTCCTGTCAGTTATATCTAAATACAACATTAAACACATCTGCAGATTGATACTAAAATAAAAACGCAGGAAATAATAATTATAACAATAAATTATTTGTCCACCGTATCGCCTTATATGTATAAAAAAAACATCCCAATATTTTCCTACTCAATCTATGTTTCAATAACTCCTACATTACTGGTGTCACATTACCCTACGTTGCAACAGAACCCACCTGAATGAACCATCCCTAAAAAGCACCAAAACATGTAAACAGGTTCGCTATTACGATTGATTTTATAACTTGTCAACACCTATTTCTAGGTCATATGCTATCTACAGACGTGCACCAAGTCACACTATTGATATACATAGCACCTACCCTGATAAAGAAGCAGAAAGATCTATTCAATAAAGCTTTCTTTTACGTATTAATCGTCAGAATATAATAGCACAATTACACTGGATGATGGCTTATGAATGACACAAAAATATATAAAATAAAGCAACATATTACTTCTATGCACGTGAAAATGCATCTGTAATGAAGAAGTCTTTCCCTTGATATGTCTGATTTTAATATTATATTACTGCAACATCAAACTACATTTCAACAACCTCTGATTTTTCTTTTGTATTGTATTGATGTAAGTAAGCGGGTTGCGATCACTGAATAGAATAATAGGTGAAGGAGCTGAATTAAGATACCCTTTAAGGCTAATATTAAAGTGAAGTACTCCTCGATAGTGGAATAATTTCTCTGGTGCTTGTTTAATGGTTTGAAGAAATAGCACATTGGATGATTATCATCATTGTTAACTTCTTGAAGTAATAAGACATTGACCTCTGTACGTTACTTGCATCAACATGCATTTTAAATGATTGGTTAAAATCTAGAGCTGAACGAACTGGTACAATCTTAAGTATGGCCTTTAATTTATCTTAAGCCTCCTGATATTAACCAGACCAACAAAACTTGGTTCTATTACTCAACAAATTGGTCATGAGTTCAGCAATTTTGGAGAAAGTTGGGCAAAATTTCGATAATTTCCAGCTATACACAAAAATCGCATCAGTTGCTTTTCACTGATATGCATTGGGAATTAAAAGATAGTCTTAACCTTAATTTCTACAGGTTTAACCTGATCATGTCCCACAGTATGTTTTAAAATGGAACACAAGCACGACAGAACTGACTTTTACTTAAATTAATTGTTAAATCTGCATCATTCAATCGAACAAACAATTTCTGACTGGTTCAACGTAATCTTAACAGGTGTGGTTGGATATAGCGATATCAGCGATGTACGCTTCACAGCTATTGATACCAGATGTTACCATGTTCATTAAATTCTGGAAATTGATGGCGAAGTGTTCATTTCACATGGAAAAACTTTATTTCGGTAAAGTCCATCTGGAGGTACAAATATCGATTTTTCCTCTTTCCATGATTGGAAGCTGTCATAATTCTTTCAAAATGTCGAATCGAGTGATACATTTTTCATTTTCAATTTATTCAATGTAGTCATCAATTCTTGATATTGGAAATGAATCTGTTTTGGTCACGCTGTTTACCTTTCTGTAGTCGGTGCACATACAGAAAGTATCATCAGGTTTCGGTACAAAAATACACAGCGAACTCCAATTACCTTTACGTGGTTCAGCAAAATTATTCTACAAGAAGTATTGAATTTCTGTTTTCAAATATTCAATGCTTCAGAGGACTCATACCGTAAGAATGTTTTCTTCACAGGTGTTGATTCTACCCATTATCATAATGGCATATTGTATTATTTCCTGTCTGAAAATCTATAAACAAGTGCTATATTCACATATTCGTTGTTTCAATTCACTCTACTCTTATTACTGTAGACGTAAAACTGTATGGTCCAGATTCTCTAATATTTCCGGATAGCGAAGACTGGTTAAACCAAAATCACTACAATCCAATTGTACGCCATTGTTTAAATCCTCACTGTGTGGGACAGGTACAGCTAAATTGATTGAATGATTAACAGTGTTTTCTCTATAAACATACTCCTTTAACATATTTATAATGCAGAGTTGGTTCTATTTCCGCCTCCCAGGAGCGTTGATGATATATATTAAATCATTTGCTTTCTTTTTAATTGCATAGAGACCGTAATACTTAGCCGGATGATGACTTCAGTTTTGACAGAGTAGGTTGAAGATTAGTTCATGCTACTTCACAATCATTTGACTACGTTTAGTAGAAATCAAAGACATAATCAAGAAGATTAATCTCTCAATCTTTTGCTGATAAAAGTTTCTTTTTTAATTACTTAATCGTCCTCGGACAGTATGTCCAAAGCCTAGTTCGAAAGGACTAAACCCAATAATCCTTGTACTGATTCCCTTACAACAAACAAAAGCAAATGAACACCCTCGTTCCAATTTTTTCTGGTATGAAGACAATATGACCTAATTGTATTCTTTAACGTCTGATGAAACTTTTGCATCTGCTCTTGCGTTTCAGGATGATATGTAGAGGACTTAAATTTTTGGATACCTACTTCAAATATATTTTGTCGGAAAACACCTGACACGAAATGTGAACCTTGATCAGTTTGGTCGGATTGGGCAAGACCAAAAGGTGTAAAAAATATTTTATCAAAGTTTTACTATGATAGTCTTAATGTTTTCTAACAGGACTTGCCTCTGGAAATATTGTGGAAGCAATATTATTGTCAAAAGTATTTGTTGCCTGACTTAGTCTTAGGTAAGGGATAGACAGAGTCTATCATTATGCTAAATGGTTTGGCAGGTGCAAGAATAGGTTACAGATGAGCCTTAGGTATCTTCTGATTGGGTTTGCCTACCAATAGACTCTTGTGACGGGATCTACTGAATTTGGAAACATCACGTTTACGTTTAGGCCAATAAACATGATTCAAGATTGTGTGATAAGTCTTATACAAGTAAATGGCAAAACAAAGATATTTCATGGACTAGGCTAAAATCTTATTGGCGATACAACTTAGAAACAATAATTTGATACCTCACTGACCACTAATGACCCCATTTGTCACAGAACAACAAACTGTTACATTTTTAACTAAAGTTTGGTTAATAGCCCTCTGAAACAAACACGAGATCTCAAGAACGTTTTCCTGTTCGACAAGAAGTGGTTGTCCTTTGACATCCTGGTTAAAATTGACAGAATCAGTTGTAAAAGAGGATCACTGTAATCAATTCGTTTTGACTGGATGAATACCTCAAGTAAAGTCACATAATCAAAAGAATTAGCAATAAATGTGACAACAAATATATTTTCCTGATCAACATCATTCTCAAGAGCTCCTCTAACCTTAGCTCTAGTAACTGCAAAAGGAGGTTATAAATCAAATAATTTCAATGTCCATAGATCAACCATTTGCTCCATAAAGACAACTTTATCTCCAGATAAGTCATTGTCTAGCAATAAATGAATACCATCAATGGGCAAAGAAGTCACAACTCTAACAGTCTGATGACAAACGGATACAGTGGTTGCGAACACCAACAAAGCCATACTATAGTGCCTGAATAAGAACCCTTTCACAAGTAGAAGACTTCTCAGATCATGTTAAAGTACCTGACAATAAAAGACTCATAGAAGCTTATGTGTTCCTCAATATTTCAATAGCGATAGGCTTGGCAGAATAACCAATAAGTGATAGAGAACTCTTTGACTGGTTCATAATTCTCCATAATAAAATCAGACTGACTGGGGTTTGTTTTATATATAGCTTTAATACATGCCCGTAAACTTGAGCCCTTAGAAATGAGATCATTTGGAATAGCTCTGTCTTTAGTATGTTGCTTATTCTTCAATGTAGCAAGCAGAAATGGCGTGCCCTTTCTTCATGCAAAAAGTGCACACAGGAAGAGTTAAGGATTTCTGATCAGTCTTATTAGAAGTATGAATCCTATAAGTTGTGCCGGATGTAAGTACTAGTATTATACTGAGATGGTTTATTACTAAACTCCTGCTGAAATGAAAACTTACTGACAAACGAAACTTTGTGAATAAAGAAATAATTGTCAGCTGAACGAGCAGCTTCTTCTAAAAAAAAATGTTCTTACATTTACTCATCAAATAAAGCTTGACAAGACTATGCATACAATTCGTGAACTCGTTGACTAATATGAGTTGGCTTTGGTGGTCATAATCTTTATAATTTTTTAGATGCACACCACCTATGAAATAGTTCTTCTTTTTATCAGCAAACTCTATATGGGTTTGACCAGCTACTATTTTACAACTCCTAAAGATCTGTTGATATGTAAATATTGTGCAAATATAATGAAACCATGCTGGTTTACCGTTGTGTAAAAGAAAAAAACTGGCGGTACATGATGCAATGAATATACGATGGCCCAAATAGTTTATGAAATGAGCACAATGCTAGTACTAACACCTAAGATTGTCGTGCATAGCAGAAACGTAAATAGCCAATTTAAAAAAATAAATATTGTAATCGTTATGAATCCATATAATTATATATCTATTTATTCTCTGAAGAGGTAAAGCGAGCACATGAAAACACGTTATCTCCTCAATATTCGAATTTCACGTATAGTGAATCTATCACATATTCACTAATTTATTATCATCTCCTTGTTTCTATCACATATTCACTAATTTACAATCATCTTCTTGTTACATAGTATTATGTTCCTCAGGATCGTCCACTATTGACTCTTTTTTATACTTCGCTCTCATATGAATTATTATTGTGTATGTCAAAAAGTAATGTTATCCTTTAGATGCGATTGTGGTTTCTGGGGGGTTGGGGGTTGTTTATTTTGTTTTTCTTATCTTCATTTATCAACAACAACAACAAGAAAAAAACTGTCGTCTTCAATTCTTTTATGGGCATGCATTCTAGAGATTCTGTAGATTCTATGCTATCTAAAGGCAGCAATGGTATTTTCTGGAAACATCGCCCTTCTATTTTCACACCTGTAGTTCGTTCTGTGATTAGTAAATTAATTAATTGCCTACAATGTATTCATTATAGATTTTCTCGAAGTATAATAATTAGTATGAATTAGGTTTAATTGCATGCATGTATTTGGACATATCATCATTTATACAAAATATGTAGAAGTCATACACGATTGCAACATTCCAAGACGACATCAAAGTTTTTGATGACTTTATTCAGCTATCGTTATCAGATGCAGGAGATATATTTGAAAAGGTGTATAGGAAAGTAGATCTGTTATACATTTTCTATTGATTCATTATTTTTTTTTTTAACTTCATTAAAGGAAAACTGTTAAAGAATTTTGTATTAGTTAAGATTAAACACTGATATGCAACAAAGCCCCAGCTTTAAACAACCGGGATACTTAAATTTATTTCTGCTCTTGCTGGTGGAGGTGGTAATGGTAGAGGTTCGAAAGATTCCTTCTTTTGAAAAGTACGATGTCATTACATATATTAGAGGATATGTGCTTAGTTTAACCGCAAAGCGAATCAGCATTTGCTGATCTTATTGCTAGTGTAATTACGGATACAATAATAAAAGTTCCTTTGCAACTAGAAGGAGATTATACGTTACTGTAACTGTTACTCCAAAGGTAAGGTAATTAAAACGGCTTGGGAAAGAAACTAAAATACGTACAAGAAAACTAAACAACACTCGTGTAATAACCGTCAAAGTGAACATATATCCATTATACACAAAAATAGTGTTTTATGAACATCTGAATATCGAATCGACAGTGCATATGTTGAATCCAATTGCACAACCCTTGTCTCTGACAGTTTTGCTAGACATCAAAATATACCGTTAACACCAACAACATGATCCAGTTTCACACTTGAATATGTAATATGTTGCTAAAACATTTTTAACAGCTCTCTCATCAGTTCTATACTTGATGAATTCGTTAATTTTTATATCATCTTTGTCTGGGGTGATACCTGTGTAATGAATATTATGTTTCAGAATTGTGATTTTAGAATGCCTGTTACATAAGTCCTAATGTCTTGTTTTGATCGCAAGTGTTCGCTTTTTCAAGGCAAATTATCGCCTTTTCTGAATCAGCTAACTGATGATATTGTTTACAGTATTACTTGTCGCTATTTATGACTCTTTTATTTTACTTCTTTTGATGCATATACAATCATAATAAGCTAAAATATTAACATTATTACAGGTTACGTTAAAAGTTTGTGAATCCATACCGATTCTGTTAAAGACATTAAAACATTTTCTCCAGGCAATGGTAGTTTGCATACGGTTAGAAGTTTTATTATTTGAAAATAAACATAAAACTTGTACACATATTTAACTAACTCACATACAACTTAACATATTCAATACCAGTAGGAAATACCGCAACCTGATTTGGACATCTTCATTATCCAGCTTGATCTATCATGCCGAAAGAGTATGTCACACTGTGCTATGTATCCTTCTAGCGTTTCAGAGTTTTATGGTTTGTACGCTGTTAAATTTTAATTCAATGCATAAAATGTTTATTTCGTCAACTGCTTTTGTAATACCCACGACAAATGGCCCTCTAAAGTGAGTTGCAGGACAAGAGTAAACTGCTATATCTACTCTGTTTGGTCTGATTTTCTCCATTACATACGTTTATAAGGAAAGTGTCTATTCTTGTGCGAATACATTGGGTCTCTATTGACATTCACCACATTCACATAAACTTCTATGTTGATTTCCCTCTCTAAAGTTTCATTTTTTCTACTGTCATACTATTATAAGATCTTTGATATTACTCTCTTGTTCCATCTATGTTATTTTCTATTTCAATTTGCCACTCCCTCCATCATTTTTATTTCTGATTCACACAGAGGAACAATTATATGTTCAAAATCTCTACATTTAGACAGAATAATACATGTAATAGACTTTGCTTTATCCGCATGTCCTAAAATTTGTCAAATATCACTTTTCTTTCATGTCCCCAAAAATTTCTTAAATATCAACTAATTTATTAATTTTATGGCACTTTATAGTTGCTGGTACATTTGGTAATCCTACATTGTAACAGTTGTGCCAATCTCTCTTTGCTTAACATTTGAGAAAGTTCAAATGTCCATTTGATTGAATCAAAACCTGCTAAAGTTTTCGTACCTATTATTTTGTTTTCTGTCTTGCATACAAGCTTTGTATTAGTTTACATTATATCTTGTTCAGCATTTTTAATGTAGATGGAGTCAGATTCATATGTTTTAATGTTTTCATTTTCTCTTTGTAATATTTAGGGTCATGCTAGATTGAAGTTCACTATGATCCAGTACTTTTGTGTACTACTGTGATCTGAATTTCTCCCCAGTTTAGCTGACTTTGATAGAAACTCTTTGGCCTCGTTTATAACTTTTGGCGGCTATTAGCGAAGACAATGTTTATTCGGCTTCTAATAAGAAATATATGATAGATCTTTATCGTTCTTGAGAAGTGTCACAATGACCTGTCCCTGTATGTGGTAGAGAAATCCAATTGGCCATGAATAGTTCAAAGAATCAACTATATATTTCTTAATATTATTCCAGAATATTTTATCAAATTGTATAGCATTGCGTCTAAACTCTAACTTTATTTTGAAAAATACAAGTCCTATCACTAAACAGTTCTAATAAAATCCAAGTTCGAATCTCAATGAAATTCCAATATGGAGACGATGATGTCAGAAGAGTGGTGGTAACAGATCCTCGATTGAATCACAATTAATGTTTCCGTATAACTCCAGAATAAATTTCCACTGAATTTCTTTCTCCCAGAACATTTTGTAAAAAGTACACTTGTTTAGTTTCCTAGAGAATAAATTATTAAATTCCAAAAGCAAATGAAAATCAAACTGACAACAACAATTAGAAACACCTTGTTTGGTCAAGGTGTTAAGAACGACTTTGACCAGATCTAGTAGAAAATAGCTGTTTTAAGCCTCGATTTTAGATCCCATGGTACTTCACGCGATAGGCTACGTGATTTACTAATTTGAACATCGCAATAGAAAGAATGAAATTTAGCACGTAGGTAAGAATAGCCCTATCTAAGTACCAAATTCTTACACTAAAAATATATAAAAATTAAACATTGTTTGTTCAGACTAACACGTAGGCTGAAATGACCTTGGCAATAGCCAATCGTTTTTGCGCTGTGTTTACAAAACGGTATACCAGAGTGAGCTAAAACTAATGCTAATGTAACACCTTTTACGTTTTAGATAAACAGAATTTACTGAAAGAAAATATCGAATCCCGTGGAAATAATCATTACAATAAAATATAATGAAACAAAAATAAAATAAAAAAGAATTTCAAAAACTAACACACAAGTATATTTAATTATATATACGTAACACTTCCCCCAAAAAGAAAAAAGAAAGATTTGTATAATAAAGCTTTCTTTTTAACTATATGTAAATGATATATGAGGTAAAATAAAATTACGTAAGAAAATTCTATGATTTATATTAAGTGTTTATGAAATTATGAAATAATATTTCTATACACGGGAAAGTGCATCTGCAATCAAATTGTCTTTTCCCTTGATGTGCCTGATGTTGAGATTATTTTCTTGCAAAAACAAACTCCACCTTAATAATCTTTGATTTTAATTTTTCATCTTGTCGATGAAAGTAAGGGGGTTGTGATCACTAAACACAACAACCAGAGAAGGAGCTGAGCTAATGTAAACTTCAAAATGCTGTAATGCCAATATTAAAGCCAAACGTTCTCTTCCGATTGTTGAGTAATTTCTTTGGTGCTTATTTAATTTCTTAGAGAAATAGCACACTGGGTGATCAACACTTTTTGTATCTTCTTGAATCAATACTGCTCCAACCCCAACATCACTTGCATCAACAGATAATTTAAAAGATTGATTGAAATTTGGAGCTGTTAGAAACGGCGCACTTTTGAGAATGGATTATAATCTATCAAAAGCTTCCTGACATTTTTCAGTCCAAAGAAACTTGTTTTTCTTACTAACAAGTTTGTCAGAGGTTCAGCAATATAAGAAAAATTGGAACAAAACTTTCGATAGTATCCGGCAATACCCAAAAATCGCATTAGTTGCTTTTTACTGACAGGAACAGGGGAATTATAGATAACCTTGACCTTAGCATCTGTAGGTTTAACTTGACAATGTCCTACAATATGTCCTAGAAATGTCACACAAGCACGGCAAAACTCACTTTTAGATAAATTGATTGTCAAATTTGCATCAGTGAGTCGAAGAATTTCCGAATCGTTGATGGATGTTCTTTCCAGGTGTCGTTGTAGATGATGACATCATCGATGTTAGCATCACAATTATCTAGACCAGAGGTAATCATATTCATCAAGCGTTGAAAAGTATTTGGGGAACCCTTCATCACAAAAACGGCATTACGTTATATTGATAAAGTCCATCTGGAGTCACAAATGTCGAAATTTCTTTCGCTCTTTCCTTTAGTGGAATTTGCTAAAATCCTTTCAGAAGGTTAAATTTGGTGACGTACTTGGCATTTCCAATTTTATCAATACAATCATCAATGCTTAGTAATGGAAATGAATCTGTTTTTGTTACACTGTTCACCTTCCTATAATCAGTGCACATACGGAAAGTTTTATCCGGGTTTCGGAACAAGTATGCATGATGAACTCCAATCACTTTTACTGGGCTCTATGAAATCGTTCTACAGCAAATACTGAATTTCGTTTTTCAAGTATTCCTGTTTGAGAGGATTCATCCTGTAAGGGTGTTGTTTCACAGGTTTTGAATCTACAATTTCAACGTCATGAAAAATTTTGTTTGTCTTCGTAGGAATATCTGGAAACAAGTGCTGATAGTCGAATAATAACTGTTTAAGTTGTTTCATTTCTTGTTGTTGCAAATGTAAAAGTTTCTGGTCCAGATCTTTCATAATTTCCGAATTCCGAAGATTTGTTGCTCCAAGATTAACAGAGTCCAATTGAATTTCTTCACTTAAATCCTCAGTTAGTGGGACAGGTACAACTAAATTAATTGCATAATTTACTTGGCTATCTCTTTCAATATACTAGTACTCCATTAATTTATTTAGATCAGAGTACTATTATTATAATTTAACTCGTTCATTTTCTTCTTAACTTCGTACGGGCCGTAAAATCTAAATTGAAGAAAATTTTGAAGAATGAGCAAGAGAGAATGAACTCTATTACAAGTCTCAAATGTTCTCTCAAGTAAAATTTTGTGAAACCATAGTTTCACTTTTGACTTGAATTGCTGAGTGCCAAGTTCAAGCATAACAAGCTGGAAAAGTCCAGACATAAAATTTGACCTTTGACCTGATTGGATAGATTTGGGAAAGCCAAACTGAGTAAAAAACTTTATCAAAGCTTTTACGATAGTATTCCACAAAGGAATTTCCTCTGGGAATCTTGTTGACGCACACATAATGGTCAACAAATATCGGTTGTCTGACTTGGTCTTAGGTAAGGGACCAACACAGTCTAGCATAATTCTGCTAAATGGTTCGTCAAATGCAGGAATTGGTTGCAGACGAGCCTTAGGTATCCTCTGAATGGGTTTTCCTACCATTTGACAAGTATGACAAGATCTACAAAATTTACAAATATCACCTTTGATTATTGGCCAATAAAAGTGAGTCAAGATCTTGTGATAAGTTTTATTTGTCCCAAAATGACCAGCCAGAGGGGTTTCATGGGCAAAACTAAGTATTTCCTGCCTGTAAGCGTTTGGAACTACAATCTGATATTTTACTGACCATTCATCACTAGCAGGTGCCTCGGGAGGTCTCCATTTTCTCGTAAGAATTCCATTTTTAATGAAATAACAGACGGGTACTTCAGTGGCTTCAGTTTCACTAATGGCCTTCTGAAACAAACAGGAGATCTCAGCATTTATTCCCTGTTCGACGACAAAGTGATTGTCGTTTTTCACCCTGATTAAATAAAAGAGAATGAGTATTTAAAAGAGGATCACTGTGATCAATAGCTTTTGATTGATCCAAATTAGAAGTGAAAGTGACCTCATCAAAAGCCTGACCAATACATGTGTTAGCTAGAGGAATAAAGGAATACTTTCCTTATCAAAATCATTGTTAAGAGCTTTCTTTGACATAGCTCTGGTATCTGCACAAGCTGGATATAAATTAGGGTATTGTTTTTCAATAGGATCAACTTTCTGATTCAAAGAAGGCTTGTCAATTACAAGTGGAGTAACCACAACCTTGTCTCCAGCTAGGTCGTTGCCTAGCAACAAATGAATGCCCTCAACGGGTAAAGAAGACACTATAACGACTGTCACAGGTCCTGAAACTAAGTCTGATGACAAATTTACAGAATGGAGAGGAACAGTAACAAAGCAGCACTCTACTCCCTGAATGAGAACACTCTCATTAGAACAGGACTTCTCAGAAAAAGGCAAAGTACCTGACAATAAAAGACTCTGAGAAGCTCCTGTATCCCTTAAAATTTCAATAGGGATAGGATTGGCCAAATCACCTAAGAGTGATATAGAACCCTTCGACATGAATGGTTCATAATTCTCCATAATAAATTCAGACTGGGGTTTATTAGACCCAACAAATGTATTGCTTTCAATACATGATCGTGACCTTGACCTCTTAGAAATAAGAGCATTTGGAATAGGTCTATCTTGATTCTGATGCCTATATTTCAATTTGAAGCAATCAGAAATGACGTGTCCTTTTTCCTTGCAATAGGTACACATAGGAATAGACAAGGATTTTGAATCAAGTTTATCCGAAGCTTGATTTTTAAAAGTTGTGCCAGATTGAGTTTTAGGAGGAGTCGTATTGGGCTGAAATACTTTCTACCAGTAGACTGCTGAGTGAATGATTTGCTTACAACAGGAACTTTATGAGTTAAGGAATACTCCTCGGCAGCAGGAGCAGCATTTTCCAAGGTTTCAATCTTATGCTCTTCAAGATGATTCTTAATGTCATTAGGAACACAGTTTTTGAACGCTTCAAGTAACACAAGCTGTTCAAGACTTTCATAATCATGTTCAACTTTCTTGGCTAAGCACCATCTCTTAAATAACTGCTCTCTTTCTCTAGCAAATTCAACATAAGTTTGTCCAGTTACGTTTTTATAGTTCCTGAATTTTTGCCGATAAGCCTCAGGGACTAACGCATAACCCCTTAAGATGCACTCCTTAACCAAATCATAGTCAGAACGCTGTTGTACTGACAGGGATGCATAAATATTTCTGGCTTTGCCAAAGAGTACACATTACAATAATTGAGTCCAATGCTTCTTTGGCCATTTCAAATTTTCAGCAACTTTTTCAAAATAAATAAAATATTTGTCTCCTTCCTTTCGCTAAAAGGGGTACTAACCTAGTATGTTTTGTAATGTCAAAACTTGAATTTGTATGTAAAGTGGAATCGTGCTTTTCCCTTGCCAGCTCCATTTCTTTCATTCTAAGTTAAAATTCCCTTTCATCCTTCTCTCTTTGTAATTGCTTCTCTCTCTCTCTCTCTCTCTCTCTCTCTCTCTCTCTCTCTCTCTCTCTCTCT
>JAECUM010069480.1:0-14706 GCA_016617855.1 Megalonaias nervosa
AAGGCCCATCCAACAACAATTTTTTTTATAAGAAAATCTGTCCTAACTAGTGCATTCTCACAATAATTTTAATAAGAACATCTGTCCTAAATGGTGCCATTCCACAGTGATTTTAATGAGAAAATCTGTCCTGACTGGGGCCATCCTACAATGATTCATATAAGAAAATCGGTCCTGACTAGGGCCATCCCACAATGATTTATATATGAAAATCTGTCCTGTGTATACACGCGTGATCTTATTGATTGAATGTGTATCCCACAATGATTTATATAAGAAACTCTATCCTAGCTCGGTCCATCTCCCAATGATTTGCATAAGATAATCTGTCCTGACTAGGGCCATCCCACAATGATTTATATAAGAAAATCTGTCCTAACTGGGTTTATCTCACAATGATTTGTATTAGAAAATCTGTCCTAACTGGGTCTATCCAACAATGACTGGTGCAAGATAATCTGTCACATCTGGGTCCATCCCACAATGATTGGCGTCGTCTGCTTCATCTTTCAAGTATGTGGCTCAACACCACTTATGCATGAATTATTTACTTTTACACGTGATGACAAAATTATTGCACTTTGATACAGAAAAGTAGTTTACTTTGACGAATCTGAAAACAGAATTTATCCGCCCTTAGGGCAGCACTCTTGCAGAAGCACTAACAGCTTTAGTCCATTGCTCACTCTATGTACTTGCTGGAAGTTCTAAGTATGCAGCGGCGCGCTCTAGTGGACAGGGTAGGTAACCGCATTTTCACCTTTGTGTATACACGCGTGATCTTATTGATTGAATGTGTATTAGTGTGAATGCGTGAGTGATTATAAGCAGGGGATTTGAATTGTTTCTTCAAAATATATTGTCTGCAGTGAAAGATTTGGTAGGTTTGAATTTGAATAGACTACAAAACAACATATTCCTGCTCTTTTCTCAGTCACTGGTCCTTCTCTCCCGTCCCACTACATCCACGAGACTCGCTCATAAAAGTTACAAAGAAACGTTTATAACCATTTCACACATTTATAAACCCAATATTATCTCAGTCTCATAAACGTTTTTGAGGAAAATGTTTTCATATCAATCAGCTGTAGTAATATCATGAAGTCTCCATAAAACTGACAATTTGAACCACACCAAAATTTAAGTAAGGTCTAATGACCGGAAATGATTCGATGTCATGGAATGGATGATCACAGCTTTTACTGGTTGAGAGTTGATAAACATGGCGGCAACCTACGTATCGTTCTACTCGTAGAGTCAGAAATCACATTAAAGATTATTAGAGAATGTCTAAGTATAGACATTTTACATTATTAGTGAATGTCTAAGTATAGACATTTTACATGTACCAGCTCCGCTGCCAGTAGATTCTCGTGAGTCGGTGGTTCTTTCCGGAGTTTTTTCCGGGTTCTTCCTCCACCATTTATACAGGCCACCACGTATAGCCTATCTTGTGCTGAAAAATGGCGTTAAACTCTACAACAACAACAACTAACTCCATCTTGTTGGTGGCAATTCATTTTTCTTTAAATATGTTCTTCGCCTAGATGTCTTTGTTTTGCGATCGTTTACAAGAAAGTACTTTTCATTATTAAGCACGAGGCGTTACTAAAGCTGTTGGATATTTACTTTGTATAGTACCTCTTTTGCCCTTGGGCGCCTCGTGCTATAACGCGGGTAGAGAAGATACGGTTGTTGGATATTTACAACATATACTGGGTGTTTTCCCCATAAGCGCCTCGTGCGATTGTGTGGGTAGAGAAGATAAAGTTGTTGCTCAGATATCAGTGTTTTAATGTCTGAGTCAGACAATTCTCGGTTTTTCCCATCCGGACGCACCCATACGTTGTCTCACTGAACAATATTTCTGGTTTTATTTGGGTGAACACACCCTTTCTCACTAGATAAGGTAGAGTTACGCGTTTATTGCTTTCTCGTGCAACACAGGAAGGAAAATTAAGTTACAGTGCCATGTACAGTATCTGGCCTAAAGAAGTTCTCACATCGAGTAACAAGTTACCAGTTTTAACGTCATCATGAATCGCTATACTTAGCATCTAAGTGTTGCTAGAAATGTAAAGATTCATAAAGAAAAATAATTAAACCTTTTAATAAAAACCTATGCTGACTTTGAACTTCATAAAATTAGCATATTTAGTATTTGTAAAGCCGCTTCTGAAAGTCCTTTTTGTTTGAATCAAATATTCCAATTTTCAAAATACTTTAAATTTTCTTCAAAAATGAGTATAATTGCACTGAAATTTCTTAAAATAGGACTGATGATACTTATCATGCATTATAGATGTTTTTTGAAATTTTGCAAAGCTTGAACGTTTCTTTGGTCGAGATCCTTTTGTAAGAAAAGCTTTATTAAAAAAATGGCTGATGTGTAGAAAGACCGAATGATTCGTTTCTACGCCGAACTATTTGTTCTCGTTAATTTTATTCATTTGCCTCTTTATTTAACCCCATAAACACCAGTTAGCAAACACCTGAGTAATATTTACTTGTGCTTTTAGAGTTATTGAGAGGCTTGATAATTACTTTTATATTAGTTAAGAGTCTGTGTAATTCCTTTCGGAGTTATTAATAGGCTATATAATTACTTTTATATTAATTAAGAGTCTGTGTAATTCCTTTCAGAGTTATTAATAGGCTAGATAATTACTTTTATATTAGTTAAGAGTCTGTGTAATTCCTTTCAGAGTTATTAAGAGGCTATATAATTACTTTTATATTAGTTAAGAGTCTGTGTAATTCCTTTCAGAGTTATTAAGAGGCGATATTATTACTTTTATATTAGTTAAGAGTCTGTGTAATTCCTTTCAGAGTTATTAATAGGCTAGATAATTACTTTTATATTAGTTAAGAGTCTGTGTAATTCCTTTCAGAGTTATTAAGAGGCTATATAATTACTTTTATATTAGTTAAGAGTCTGTGTATTTCCTTTCAGAGTTATTAAGAGGCTATATAATTACTTTTATATTAGTTAAGAGTCTGTGTAATTCCTTTCAGAGTTATTAAGAGGCTATATAATTACTTTTATATTAGTTAAGAGAATGTGTAATTACTTTCAGAGCTATTAAGAAGCTGTGTAATTAATTTACTAGTTATTAAGTGGCTATATAATTATATGAATCATATCAGTTAGATGAGTGCAGATACGTTTTGATTAACACGTGATACATGTGCGTTTCCCCTTGTTGGTGTGTGAGCACTGATTCTAAAAATATGTCTTACAGATCCATTTATTTATCTCATCTTACATATAATAAGTGAAGTTTTTGGTGCATACATATTTATAAACTCGTATAAATTAAATGAAATAAAATGAAAACGATGGAAGGAGATTGAAAGAAAACATCACTAAGAGCCTTCTTTTTAATAGGCGTCTCTTTCCGTGTTTCTGTACATAAGTCAAAGGTCAGTAGGCATTAAAATTACAAAAACATTCTCACAAAAAAATACTTAAAATTCGGGCGTCGAATTTGTTCACGTTATATCGTTAACGAAAACGATTTTGAGCCGAGCCTTAGATGAGTGGCCAATTTAGTACTTCCCAGTAGTATCTTACCATGCCATAGACAGCTGACCTGCATGAAAAAAGTACTTCCGCCTGATCCACCTTTATTTACAATTGAAAACAAACTATTAAGAACAAATTCATATCCGGGGCTGACTAAATTTTTTTAGTGTATATATATATATATATATATATATATATATATATATATATATATATATATATATATATATATATATATATATATATATATATATATATATATACATCTGATTCTTTTTTGATAAAATGTATGCTTTCTTTGCAGTAACAGTTCGTTTGACGAATTTATGTCTTCCCCTTATCAATATTCAAGTTAATTTACGTTCAGTTGTTAACGTGTCCCAAGAGGGTTGATTCAGAATTAATGTCTTTTCTCTCAAGTACGATGTGTTTTCCTTAGGTTTGAAATAAAACTAAATAATCGACTGCAGTTGAAGACAATTTTAAGGTAATGGATAAAATGATCTCTGCAACACTTCTGTTTGAGAACATCGTTCCCGATAAGTTGCATTGATATATGTCTGTAAAAGGGTAGTCGAGGGACACATTAATGTTATCATCATCCCATACATGCGCACGCATGCACTCGCGCACTCCGTTTGCCTCTGCACTATTTGACGTATCTGAGTTGCTGTGCTTTAAAACAAAACCTAAAACCAAACATACACACAAAAATACATACATATATGCATCTATTAGCGTAAATTAGTGTCATTCCCCTTAAAAACAGAATGACGTAATAGGAATAGTAATAAATTCGCTTTGTATTTTCATATATATATATATATATATATATATATATATATATATATATATATATATATATATATATATATATATATATATATGAACTTACTCAGTGCTTACTCAGTGCCAGGTCCAAAATATATTTTTGGCAAACAACTGGTCATGTGTACAATGAAGATGCTAAACGACTTCAATAGTTGAGGTGCTGTGTGGATCTAACATTTCTTGTTCCAGTTTTCGGTGGCTTTAAGCTTCCTGAGGTCGAAGACATGTGAACATGTTACAGATGGACTGAGTCGAAGTTTAAAACGATCTAAAACGATGCTGCAGAAAAACCGAGAAAATTTGTCACTAGGCCAAGATGAGAATCTATCTGACTGTATATCTTTGAACGGTTTTTCGGTGGCTCAAAATCTAAGGACTTTTGGACTAAATTTAAACCCTTTTTAACATCCAAAATAAAAGTTCATACTGTAACATCATCCTCATGGAGGGAGATGCCGTGGTTACTGACCAAACAAATGTGTCTAAAATTTTCAATGAATATTACATAAACATTGAAGAACCATTCGGTCACATGACCTCATAGATAGCATTACTACTCACATAAGCATACAAGCTATCCATAACAATCAACGACCTGAAAAACACCCAGATCTCAGACTGAAACATGTAGTTCCAGAGTAAGTTCAACAAATTATGAAAAGCCTTCATACAAAAGAAATCTACAGGTGTTGACAACATAAACTGCATAAATCATGTCAACCAAATTTATGTTCAGAAGTTAGCAAACCTTTTAATACTTGTATTGACAAAGGGACATTTCCAGATCGTCTTAAAGAGGCTCCGGTAACCCCAATTTACAAAATGTCTGATCCTGGATAAGGGCAACTTCAGACCAGTAAGTATTTGCCTTGCACCTCCAATATTTCTTCAAAGGCTTCTATGTATAATCAGATACAACAGCATTTCGATAACGTTTTTATAGCTTTCTATCTGTCCTTAGAAAAGGTTATGGATGTCAAACAACGTAATTTAAACTAGTGGAGGAATGGAAGGGCACTTTGGACAATGGCTACATTGTGGGTGCAATACAAATGGATCTATTCAAAGCCTTCGACAGACGTCCGGACAACCTCATGATGGAAAAAAAAAATAACCAAACTTACGGCATTGATCTAAACTCGATAAAACTAATTAAAACTATTTGCATAAGAGAAAACAACCCGTTAAACTGAGACCCTCATTCAGTAACTAGGATATAACCTCCAACGGCGTACCGCAAAGCCCAATACTATAACCTCCAACGGCGTACCGCAAAGCCCAATACTATAACCTCCAACGGCGTACCGCAAAGCCCAATACTATAACCTCCAACGGCGTACCGCAA
Organism: Megalonaias nervosa; assembly: GCA_016617855.1. NCBI lineage: Eukaryota > Metazoa > Mollusca > Bivalvia > Unionida > Unionidae > Megalonaias > Megalonaias nervosa. The sequence continues at coordinate 5,703 of JAECUM010069480.1, forward strand.
AGCCCAATACTATAACCTCCAACGGCGTACCGCAAAGCCCAATACTATAACCTCCAACGGCGTACCGCAAAGCCCAATACTATAACCTCCAACGGCGTACCGCAAAGCCCAATACTATAACCTCCAACGGCGTACCGCAAAGCCCAATACTATAACCTCCAACGGCGTACCGCAAAGCCCAATACTATAACCTCCAACGGCGTACCGCAAAGCCCAATACTATAACCTGTCATATTTAAGATCCTTATTACATATGACATATTTTACTTCATAGAACAAATAGAACTTAATAATTATGCTGATGGCAATATATATCTTACATCCATAAAGATCCAGATAATGAAAAAATGAGTCCAAGATACTAATTGATTGGTGTGCTGCAAATGGTACGCAAGCAAACCCTTAGAAAATCCCAAGCTATTATTCTTGGCAAAAACGAACAGAAAGTAACCAATCTCACTATAGACAACCATTAAATAGCACGTGAATACTCATTGAAGTAGATATTGATTTGCAACTAAATTTTATCAATCACATGTCTAACATCTAACGAAAAGCAGTAAGAAAATTAAACGTATTACAACGTCTCGACCACTATTTGTCCACTAATTATATGCTACTAATCTACAAATGCTTTCTTAGGTGAAATTTCAACCACTGCCCCCTTATTCTGGCATTTCTGTAGCAAACGTAACTCAGACAAACTGGAAAAAATACCATATAGGACACTAACTCATAAGATTTTCTTCAAAGAGAGCAAAAGTTCATACTCATCACGTTAGTAGATTAAGATATATGGCAATTGAAATATACAAGATACTTCACAAAAATCCCACCTAATTACTTGAGTAAATCTAGTCACTTTTAAAAACTGCAAATACAAGCTAAGAAACTAAAATCTGGCAACAGTAGCAAGAGTAATGACCACTAGGTATGGTCAGTAATGACCACTAGGTATGGTCAGTAATAACCACTAGGTATGGTCAGCTCACTTTCAAATTTGACGCACACAGTCTGGAACAGCCTGTTCAGTGAACTAAGAACAATCTCTGATTTCAAAGAATTCAACAGACTGAAACAGACATGGTAGGGGCCGCAATGTAAAATGTGCTTTGTGTCTATCTATTTAGCGGTCAGTGGCAATTTAGCTAAAGGTCTACCCTCTCAGTGAGATGATCAGACTTAAATCCTGCAACCAAAATGTCTATTTTAAGTAAGCACTTTTGTACTTAAACTTTTTACACCTTCATTTCTCCTAATCTCACTTTTTTTTAACCCAATGAACGTCTTTAGCTGCGTGCGACATCCTATTGTCTTGTATTGTAATAATTTCTAATCACTGACATTGTGCATGCTTTTAAACAATACAATAGTCATAGTCCATACTTAAATTAAGTGTATTCCGGTTTTTGTTGTGTTAAATATGCTTCTGTATTTTAAAAAAAAGTGTGCATTTCAATGTTGTCTGCCACTGTGTTGTAGTTTAAATTGATGCTGTACTGTCTTTTATATACTGTTGCATTTTCTTTTAATCTGCTGTTACCATTGGCACTGTAATACATGTGTCCTGTTATACTGTAAATATGTATTCTCTGTGTAATTGTTTGTTGGATTATGGAATGCTCTTGTTATGTTATGTTATGGTAAAATAGCTAGTTGAGAGCGAATCTTTTATAAATTTTACTCAGACCACCGACGTTAAGTAAAATTTATTGTATCTTGTATCTTGAGCGAACATTTCGAGTTATTCCGAGTAATCGAGTGAGCGATATTTTCATTATCAAAGCTAGACTGTACTAGTATTTATCACCTTTACTTGAGTCTGAAACTGTATTTTCCTTCCCATTGTCTTTCCTTTTTTTGAAGCCATCATTATTATCCTGTACGATGTAGTTAGAAAGCCTATACTATCGAGGGTATCAATAAATATGTTAGTCAATTTTACTGACAATAAGCGCAGATGAAATTTAAGCGTAAAGGATCTCCATTAATTTTAAATCCAAGTGTTCAACGTTTAATGTTGGAGCTGGGTACTACGAACAAGTCTGTATCGTGGTACAAAGCGGTATTTCTGAACATACCTGGATTCATAGCATGGGATACGGGGATACGTACCTTGGTATACCGCATTTATGTTAGGAACTAACAATCGAATGTTCCTGGGGGGTTATGGGTGGTGGTGGTGTTTTGTTTTGATTTTTATCTTTTGTTTTATTTAGAAAAAAAACAAAACATCAAACTTCCGTGTGTCGATAGCTGGGAAAAATATAATGCTCTAATTTATTGCCCCCTCCCCCCCCCCCGAGTATTTATATCCATTATAGTACTTAAAAAACATAAAAGATAAAAGAAAAGGAAAATATATCACTATCAACTCAAAACAAAAAAAACTTCCCCACTCCCATTAAATGACAAGTTCTTTACAATAGACAAGTCTACTAAGCGTATGTTAATTATTGTGTAAGTTGCAATCTAAAAATTGTGCCTAAAGTGGGATGATTAAGCTTACACTAGAAACTGTGCTGTCATTTGAGAGCTTGCTGATAAAGATAGGAAGTGGTGACACCGAAGCCTACAATTTGATAGCTGTACTACTGATATAATAGACAGGGAAACTTTGAGTGGGACACCAAAACTCCGGGCAAGATATTTATAAGAGCGTGCCAGTAAATAAAATACACATGAACTCAAGTGGACTTGAGAAATTATGTTGTTAAGAGTCTAGGCTTTTACAAAAAGTAACAGAAAAGAGTGAAGACAACAAGCTTTGTAAAATTAAACAAATAATTTATTTCCCTAGAATACCAAGTGAAAAGTGAGAAAAAAGAACTTACGGTTTTACGAATCAAATCAAATAATAATCCAAGAATTAAAAAATAAATGTCCTAGTATTAAAATGTCTGAATGAATCCGAGTTCGAGTCCCGATGAAATCCAAAATGGAAGGTGATGACGTCTGTTGTAACCTGCGAAGTGCTGTTGTGTCAACAGTTCTTGCTGAATCACAAAAATATTATTCCAGTTTTGAATTCCGTATAATTTTCACTGAATGTCTTTGTCCAAGAATTTTGCAAGAGCACTTGTATTTCCGGGGAAAAGAATCGCTTGAAATTCAATAATTTGAAGAAAATAAATATTCAACTCAAACTGGTCACAACAAAACACAACTTAAATGTGTCAAATGTTTTAAGCCCGACTGAACAATCTCTATAAAGACAACAGTTATTCACAAGTTTAAGACGCAAAACAGATTCCCGGATGAGGTTCAACCTTCTAGAAGAATTAGAAGTTTGTAACAATAAACATATGTTTCCTATCACGTACTCCAGGTATGGAAATGACTTAACTTAATGGTTCTTACTCTGAGAAAGAATTTAAAAAAAATTTTAAATAACTGTTTACGAAAACTGACACTAGTTCTGAATCAGGGTCAGAAACTAGATACAGTGTTTCTATTACTGGTTGTTTATCAGTAAAAAAAGTCAGGTCAAACAGAACTGAACTGAATTTCTGGACAATGTCAAATCCAGTAAACAAGGTTACATTACAGTAGCATGTAATGGAATAAAAAAAATTAAAACTAACAAAAAAAAAATAAAAAACCCCCAAAAAACCCAATTAAATTAAATATACATAACAATGTAAAATTTAAAAACTGAAAGAGCTGCTCTCCTGAAAATCCTCGGATGATTCTCTGACTAAATACTTAACACATTAACATATGCTTGTAAATAGACTAAGTATTAATTTTGTTAAAATCCGCAATTTTTCCAAAACTTAAATTTGGGCCAAAAAACCTTTTGCAACATCCAATTTGGCCACAACGTTGGCATATAACTGTTTGGTATAATAAGAATATAATAACGTTTTTCATTACTTTGTCATGGAAAATGAAAACAGGCTGTTAGTATCTACCGTGTATAACGTGGACAACTGAATTTACACATCCCGTTGTCAACCGTGTATAAAGCGGACCACTGAATTTACATATTATGTGGTTATCCTGCGCACCACTACATATCCCTTTGTTATTTGTGCGTAACACGTACCACTGAATTTACATATCCCGCTGTTATCCATGTATAACAACAATCTCTATCACGCATAGCTCGATATTATGCCAATAAAACAGAGATTGTTCTTGTATGTTATGCATGATATGAATCATTAATGTACACGACACAATATATTATCAAACTGTTACGCACATTTCGCTTTTCACGTATCAATCTTTTAAAAAGCTAGCGAAATAGAGGTAGAGTTATAAGTATATATATATATATATATATATATATATATATATATAAGTGTTATATATATATATATATATATATATATATATATATATGACACCATCGCCTTGTCTTAAAATGGATTTTTTCCCCATTGTTTACCGCCGTATGTTTTTTTCCGGTGGTGCGTACTTTGCTTCTTTTTCACTGTACATGTACTCTGGTATTCCTGAGTACTCTTGTTACGAATTTAAAGATACTAACAGCCTGTTTTCATTTTCATTTTCCATGACAAAGTAATTCAAATAGTTTTTTATTTATTTATTTATTTTTTTTTATAAATGTAGTCTGGCGGTGAGATCGGCTCTCTCTCTCTCTCTCTCTCTCTCTCATTTGCTGGGTAATCAGGTAATACAGCGGTAATACGCATGATTGTGCACCTTTGTGATCGTTGGAGTGAACCCCTTTCTGGCCCACGCAAGGCCAAATGGTTTCCCATCCTTGTTTTTTTCTTTTCTTTCTTCTTTTTTATTAAAAGTTATTTTTGTTTGTTTGTTTGTTTTTTTTTTTATTTTACGACAGAATCCCAGCAGTTCCGAAAAAGTGATACATGTTATGTTATAACTCTTTGTATAAGCGACATAACATCTTTAATAAATGTTAATAATAAGAAAATTCGATTTATTGTGTTTTTTCCCTCATAAAATATACTTCAACCTTTGATCACTTGATATGAATAAAGAGACTGTCTGTCTCTTTATGGGCGTTGACACGCATGGTTTGTTTTATGACGTTTTGGGACATTAATCAGCCATTAGTTAAGTATACTAAGTTTTATATTATAATTTGCAAACGCTGTTTTCTTCGCGAGAGTCGATCTCACTGCCAGGCTACATTTTTTGTATACAGAAGGTCACTAGAGATTTTATCATTTATCTTTTGACAAGGTTTAAACACACCCCACAAGTATCTTCCTATCAACTTACCACCAATCCGCCTTCAAAGGCCAGATTAAGCATAGGGGTACAAGATGCACTAAAATGCATAATACAGTTATATACCTAGTATAGTTATAATAATTCTACATACGGGCCCCTTATATTAATTGTCTCTGTCTCCACCACCCCCCACCCCCACCCCCGCCTTAATCCGGCTCTGCCCCACCTGTGTAAAATTATTTTTGTACCGATCTTACGACACACTCATTTCGTCGTTTACAACACGGGTTTGCCAAAATTATGAGGTAACTAGAACTAAATCTTTAAGCAGTCATTTAGACCTGATCAGATCGGTTCAAGCTGGTTTGAGGCAATTTATGTCAGCTGAAATTTGTAATGCTGATTGAAAACTATTTAATAACAGAACGACTTTCTGCCGGATATTTTGTTTTTAATAATTTGATTTATCCGTTGATGGTTTTACGAGAATAAAGATCATGTAAGGCTTTCTAAACCAAAATGTTTGCCGTAGTAAAGATTTTAGACGTGTCTCTGGCTCCTTATTGTTAATCTTTCTTTTCCGCAAACGTTGAAATTTTTATCAAATTATGTAATCTTTAAATCAGACGAGTAAAGGATTAAAAAAACGAGTGTTGTCGGATTGTATCAAATTATCTAATCTTAGATCAGACGAGTAAAGGATTAAAAACGAGTGTGTTGTCGGATGAGCATACAATACGAACATTATCTAGGTTGTACCAATGACAAATGTACCAAGGGCAGAGTCAATTATCATTTTTACCCCTCGTACATTTATTTACAAACGTAAGTACAACTGGATTTGTGTTTGCAAAACACGTATGCCCGTAATGTAGACCAACTAAAGCAGCAGTAAAAGAATCCCCAAAATTTAGAAGAAAAAATAAATGCGAAAAATTGCTTTCATAAAATGAAAATCTGATCAGTTTATTTAAATATACTTACATATATGCTTACAGAATTTCATATTTCTACATCAAATGCTTTTCCTTAATTGAGCATCGAAAAATGTGTAAAAACTTGACAAATCCTGACAATGACCTGAAAAGCAAATCAAATTATTTGCATGCGAATAGAAACATGCTTACCTAATTATTCAAACAAGATATCCGCTTAACAAGTCTAAGCCCCAAGAGTTTTTAAAATGTGGGAAAGAAACATTTAAAAATTGCTTCATTGGTCTGAAATTCTAACCATAAGAATATGTCCGCTGAGTTTCAATTGTATATGCTGAGTAGTTGAACAGTTATTGACAAATGTTGAAATTATGACGATCTGAATTTGCATTGGATATACTGTAGATACTGGACGAGCTCCAAATGAAAATGTAAATTGCGCGATGCATACACCATTGTGAGCGAAAGTATTGTTCGGCAATTCAGTTTATCCGAATGGAAAACGGCTAAGGAATTCATACACAAAATTCAGTTGTAATAACTCATAGTTCCGGAAATATTGATGGGATCAAGATGTTCAGAACTTGAAATTTCACGCAATAAAGTGCTCCCCTTGACAACGAATGTATACTATAGACCATGTGGTTAAAATCTTTGTGATATTTTTGCTCAGTAGCAAAGCGTTTAGAAATAGAGAACAAGTCTAGATATCCCATCGTATACTTAAGCCAGCTAGTGAATTTTATGAGAAAGAAGGTAAACAAAAATTAGAATACAAATAAATGCTGGACGTAAACATACAAGCATCAAACCTACTCATTATGGGGTCTTCATATTCATTTGGAAAACGTTAAATAATTCTTCTTATTAAGAGAAATCATAAAATTATACTTAAAACAGGATAATTCTTTTTCTACAAAAAGTAAAATAGGACTATTCAAAATTTCAGTGTCATTCGAATATGAATCATAGTTTATCATGAATCACATCATCATTACGACTGTCGCAAGATCATTGCCTTCGTCGACCTCGTCACTTTAGTCCTGGGCTCTCAAACTCAAAAGGGCCGCATGAGGGCATTTTCGATGGCCCAGGGGCCGCACCACCTTTGCTATCTCTCATGACACCTTGTGACGCCAATCATTTTGCAGGCCACAGGATACGGCTTGGCGGACCGCATGTGGGCCCTGGGCCGCGTGTTTCAAACCCCTGCTTTAGTCAGTGCTGGATTACCCATTAAACACACTAAGCACGTGCTTAGCGCATCAACCCAACAGGGGCACCGGAAAAAAATTCAAATTAATTGTAGAAGATAAAATTGAATGAATTATATATGACCATTTCGATCTGCATGTACGAGTATTTTGATTCGGAATGATGGCAACATTGGTATTTTCCCACCTTTGAGCTTTTAATATTGATTATTTGAGTTGCACATTTTGTAGGAAATTGTGCGGGGGGGGGGGGGGGAGAGGGAGCGCACCATAATAGTTTCAGTGATTAGGGCCCTGGAAGGCTTTAATCCTGCGCTGAATCTGTAGTCATCAATTTCTCTGTAGTCATCAATTTCTCTGTAGTCATCAATTTCATACTCCCAAGTCAATCCTTCTGTGTGCTTTCATGCAGACCTGTTAATACGCTACCAACAAAAGAAGAAACATTCTTACACGTTACTGGTATGAACCTGAAATACCGGTGAATTAAACTTTCTTTTAAGTTACCTGCTTCATAAACATTGCATATAGATTTATGTAGTGCATATACATGTTCAGAATTTTCCTAAGACATTCCTTAGAGAGTCTTAGACGGTTTCTTGAAAACGCCGAATGATTTATTTTTTACTATCAAATAGACATTAGTCAATTGCGTGTGTGGGTTTTTTTGTGTCGTTTTAACGTAGTTTTCTCCGTGTATTTTTTCCCGGAACTAGTAATGTTTGAATAGCACGTGGCTATAACGACGTTAGAAAGTGTTTTATTGTCATTCCTATTAACTTTTTGAGTTCAACTACTTCCGAGAGAATATTATTGCCTTGGCGAGTCACCTATCAGAAATAAATCTCTCAAGGTTCAGGTAATGACCCAGACTTTTTTATTTTTATATTTTTTTTTTTTATAAAACCGTGATCAGACCATCAAAATTACATACAGAAATAAAGAGGCGGTAACTTGAATATTTAAAAGGAAATGGTCGTGAATTTGGTAAGGAGACTATCAATATATTGATGTTTTAAAAAGTAAGCTAGCTATCAATTCTAGATAACCATACACCAGTCGGAATTAACCCTTCGGAAATCACTCATTATTGTTGTACGAACTGGATGACTTCATAAAGTTTCAAATAGATACAAAGAGCTGGCAAGTTTGAAATATTAAGAAGGAAGTGGTCGTGAATTTGTTAAGAAATCAGTTTTAACATATTAATTTTGGAGGATAAATTCTGTCACATTTGACCCTTAGGCAAAGTTTCGGTATTTTTATGCGAATGGGATCGCTCATTGAAGTTACACGAAAGAACAAAGAGTTAGCAAACGTCAAAATTGATAAGGAAGTGGTCGTGAATTTGGTAAGAATACCTTTGTAAGCATATTAATGTAGGATAAATATAATCAAGCATGTTTTGGATTCGACTCTTCGACAACCATTCAGAATTTGTTCTTTTTAATTTTTTTTAGAAAACAGAATCACGTCTTCAATGTTGCATGCAGAAATAAAAGATGGTGGTTGGTTGGTTGGTTGGTTGGTTGGTTCACCGGCTGCTGGTTGGTTATTAACGGCACTATCAACACACTATTGGCCTATCATTTTGAGGAAGAGGGAGCTATGCGCCTTTAAAAAACCCCACTATATATATATATATATATATATATATATATATATATATATATATATATATATATA
>JAECUM010069481.1:0-14934 GCA_016617855.1 Megalonaias nervosa
TATATATATATATATATATATATATATCGTTTAATACGTCTTGCGTCCTTTCCACAACCGTACTACACTTCGTTCCCCACTGCCAGATTTGTAAGCACTAAATTTGTATTGGCTTGCGCCTACTTAGCCAGATGTTGCTGAGCAGCTTCATTGATAATTTTAAATAATTGGAACTGACATTGTTACTGTTGATGGATGTATAACCGCCTTTGGTTGACGAGTCACTAATCGTAGTCAATCTAGAATTGATTGAACCTCCGCGACCCCAGAAGTTTCAACTAATCCACAACAACGCTTTTGCTCCTGTTGCAGCTTGTTGAGCAGTGCAGTGAGGTTAGGGCCCCAAGACCCTTTGACGCGCCTTTGAACAAACCACGGATACATCGCCAATATCTTCACCGTAATATTTCTCGTAAACCAGTTTTCTCGCGTTGATAACACGAATAGATGTGACAAGTATGCGTACGTCCGCCAGTTTATTAAATACCAGGTCAAACTCTAATGAACAGTCGTATCGTCAGAGTTTCCCCGTGGAGGACTAACACGTGTCCATCCTGGTCCACGGGGGAAAAAACCAAGGTGTGTCAATCGGGTGTTGATGCAGGGAAGATATGTGGGCGCCATCGCTCTAATCGATAGCAAATCAACGGGGTGGGTGGGTGGGTGGGTGTGGCATTCATGGAGTACCATTACAGGATCGGATATACCAACAGTTGCGTTTTCCCGTATCCGACCGTCGCCCGTGTATTCATAGGGATAGATTCCTTTGAGCATAAGCAGCTTAAATCTCAGGGCCGCCGTCTCGACTTGAAATCTTAAAGCGGTCATGGTGAGGAAAATCCGCTTAATAATGCAGCACGAATGTTGACGAATTTGTCCCGGCCGGAATTCAGAAACTGCAGCTAGTCAATTAACTGCAGCGGACCTTGCCGAAACGTCTTAACATTTTCCATATTGATGGGAATATTGCTTAATGTTGAGCTCGATGCTGTTGCGATTCCTTGCATTATCAAGAAACCACCATGCTCGCGTAGGTCATTAAGTAAAACAGCGTTTTTGTTTTACCAAGGTAAATTTGTAACTCCGGGGTGCACGCTCTGTGTGAGGCTCGTGTACGCGACAGTGATGTCACAGTAATCATTCACTTTTTCATCGGTGAAATGAAAGCTCCTTCACAGATCAGCTATGAGATAGGCTGGAAAACTCACGAATGTTATTTGGACGTCATGATCATGCAGGCGAGGAGACCTCTTGTCGGATCCATTTCACTGTAAACTCAAGCGATTTAATAAACACTTCAGTCGAGTCCTTGCCACGGTACAATACTGGTGGCTCAGTCGCTCCAGTACATCTGACAATAGTGTAGCAAAAGCCGCATGGGACACGTTCAGCAACGTCCGTGCGCATTTGATTGAATCGCGGGTGTCGCCGATAATTCCTGCTCAGACATCTGGTTGTTCACAGAAACGTTCTATCATTCAAAAGCCGCGCAAATGATATAGGATACTTTCATCTGACGTTGTACCTTGGTGAATTTCAAAATATTCTTACCAGTTTTTAACACGAACTTACGCTGAGGCTTACCACTGACTAACGTACAAGTAAACTTCATTATGATAAAAAATCTACTGAGTGATAAATACATGCATGCATCATTGACATGCAAACTTTCTTTCGTTGTGCTTGCTGTGCCGGCCAACCATTCGTGGAAAATCTTTTATCCACACATAGTAATACCTCGCAATTGAGACGTCAGAGCGGTCTACGATTGCTTAACAACAGCAGATCAATACGTATAGTTTGCTCGCGTGCATGTAGTGTTGGGTGAATCAGCAGAAGGTTTTTTTCCAAGTAAAAGCCTTAATAGCGATATTTGGTTTCATTAGTTCAAGCATTTTGAGCATGGTGTTAGAAGTCTGTGCAGGAAATTCTATGTTACCAAACTAAAGTTCACCCAGGTCGCAAGCAGCATTCAGAACATATAAGATTGCCCTTTCAAAACACCGCCTGTCATTGCTTTTTACATTTATCAATGCTTGTGGTGGAATCCACACTGGTGTTGGAATACAACTAGACCCGTTAAAAGGCTTTTACGGAGAAATATGAGGATGAACTTCCACTCATCTGTCAAGAGTCCGTCCTGAACATGCGTTGGTATATTTTTCAACCTTCTCGAGAATCTTCGTAAAAGGTTTGTCAGTTTTATCGGTGGCCTCACTGTGTTTACCATTCAAGATTGTACGGCAACCACTATGAAACCACTGGCGGAGATTTTAAGCACATTGTTGTCTGGTGACCCGAGGCCTTCCGCGGGGTTGTTTGGCATAATAAACTCCACACCAACAATGCGCACCTTAACCCCGGATATGCCCATGTTCGTCTGGGGAAAGGTGCCTCCCTATTAATTGTTGTGCATCTGGAGGCAGTCCTAATAATATAAGTATACCTGACTTTCTTATCCGTTTGGTATCCTTATTTCAAGCTCTCAAGCAAAATGATTAAGTTGATTCAGAGCAGGCATGCCAGTATATTTTGTAAAATAAAAATTGTCTAATTGCTTATTTACCAACGAACTTTTTTAGTATAAACAGCAATCGCTTTGATCTATGAAAACATCGGCGACTTTTTCCTTGAATACATCATTTGCGTTTTCCATGACGGACCTTTTGGCAAGTCTTTACAACCGCTCGCCATAACATTCGACAAGATATCCACATGGTCGGCAAAGCTAATTACGCAACTTTACGTCGACACCATATTCAAGGAAAAGTCGAGCATCCTGGCCAACACTAAATGAGAGCAAGTGGAAATGAATTCGCGGCTGCCTCATTTTGACTATCTTTTTTATATTATTTCCTGCATTTTATACATTGCTGTATAAGCAAACACTTCATAATCCAGACGATAAAACTCGATTTACAGCCATATATGTCAGGGCTGTGTGGGTTTAATTTTTGTTTAAATGTAAAAAAATTATCATTATTAACAAAATTACCCCGGAGAACATTGTAACTAGAAAGGTATGACTATCAATATCTTCCAAATTTGATTAACAGTTAAAAAGAACAAGTGCCTTATGGTCAATCAGTCATTCTGGGTTGTAGATTCAGAGAAATCACATTAAAACTTTTAAAGACTAATCTGTCCTTTGTGTGTGTTGTTAAAAGAACTCTGCAACACTCTTGAACAAATTAATATGATGCATTTAAGCTAAATAACGATGTAATCTTTTCTTTGAAGTTACAAAACAATATTATCTGTGAAACTGTCCGGTTTCTAATGCCACTGTATACTAGTCTGCTGCTATTCTCTAATAGTGAATCACCTGTGTGTTGATGGCATATCAGTCTGTGAGTAGTGTCAAAATGGGCCAGTATGAGACTGCGCTTACCGATCACGGTACGGACTCTCACGGGATACAATCGCGGATTTAAAAGTGTATACAACATCGCCAGTGGGGAAAATTTATGGAGAACTAGAAGGGGTTCTGGGCTGGTGAGTTGTGATTGGAAAGCGTGATCTCAAACGACTTTTATGATACTGCTCCTGATAATATGCACAGTTTTAGGCGCAAGGCTATGTAACGTATTCTGTCTTTACCAATGGGAATTATAAGTCCATGCTAAACATGAAGTCACATTATTATGAAAAATTCCTGAAGTAATCACAAATATATAGACAAGGGAATAATTAGTAAAATACGTTCATATAGTGTGCAAATGACATAGTATGTTTCAAATTTAACCATTTGTGTTTCCCAGATTATGAAAGTACATACTCAAGTCTTATTTCTTTACAAACAAATAACATACACAAATAAGTTTTTATCCGTTTTTGATGTAATTAACAGCCGGACATCCCAATACCCATTAATATTCGCGACTATCGTCTTGAGTAACTTTCTTCAGTAACCTTTCTGAAACGGACTAAATCGTCTGAACACAAGGTCAATGGAAGTCAATTTCCTTCCTCTCCAGGGATATTTTTAACTGCGTCAGGCATCTTTTATTCGCGGTAAAATAGATTTAGATTTTCCATTTAGATTATGCAAAAGGATAAAAATACAAACAGATAATGTCCTCTATTTACAAACACCTGATGTTGAAATAATTGCGGGCAGGGGTGGAGGTGGGTTGATACAACTGGTGAAATCGATTCCAGCCTTTGCCGTTTAATGCTTATCTACAAATCAAAAGAACCAAATACTGTATATTTTGTAGATGTATGATTTTAATAAATTTGGAAGACAAAATAAAGATACAATACGGATGATCAAGCAAGCAAATATATCGTAATGTGATAACATTATCGGAATATGTCGTAAACTGGGGAGTCGTAATGTGATGCCATTATCGGACTATGTAGTAAACTGATCATTCGCTATGATTCTTGGTTTTCTGTTAGTCTCTTTCACAAATCTGGATTAAATTAATTTGGTCGTGGCTTTTATTGTAAGAACGACGTAAATTAGATATAGTTTTAGGTCTGAAAATGGATTTGAAATACAACTTTTAACAATGCAAACATAACATATTCGACTAAACGGTCACGAATTTTCATTTCATCCAGTACGTTTTAAAACACAACCTCTAACAATTGCAAAACTTGAAAAAAAATCTACCGATGTATTAATTAAAAAATTTAATTATTGATCCTTCTATTGTGAGTTCTCTGTACACGAATATGATTTTTATGCATGATTTCCTTTTGCTGTTTATTTAATTTAATGGCTTAGATTTCTGTATGGAGGCCTTAAACATTCATAGGATTGTAATGATGATATAGGTGCACTTGTCACAGACTGAAAATATTGTAAACACTGTTGACAATAGTTTCAGCACGCTATAATCAACTAATTATTTATTCATGTTGTTATTTACTATTAAACGTCAACGCGTATTTCCTGTATAATTCATATTCGACTACCTAGAAATTCATTCGAAAGCATGGATCATTAGGTTCATTTTGATCAATTCGTATCGACACAGTTGGCAAGGAGGATACACAGCTTTAAAGAGCACTGCGGCTCTTGACCGACCGAAGGTTCCAAACAGTACATGCAACAACCTCTAAGCTGAAAATTGTTTTTGAGCTGAGAAAATTGAGAAAATATCACCCCACCTCACACCCCAAAAAACGATTTTTATTCCAACATCTGCGCTATTATGGTTCCAAGAGCGCCAGTTTAATATGTTACAAGCGTACATTGACAACATTACAATAAGACCAAAAAATGGTCATGTAAAAAGACAAAGGCGATAACGAATTACTAGGACACAAATGGTGGTCACAGTCAGTACTGCAATAAAAATTGACGTGACCTGCAGATCAAACGCATGTGATAAAATGGTGTGATGGGTTGAATTATGTAAAATGTCTCGGCACTGAGCGTGTTAAGGAAAATAAAGACTATTAGTTATGGGCACCTTTAATTAGAGACTATTTCTAATGTTGCTACTCTGTCAATCTGCTAAACAAATACAGTCCGATGTGAAGAAGGACAAACAAATAATACGTAACGGGAAGATTTGGTACGATTACCTTTTGATGTATATAATATTTTTGGCAGATCTGAGCTGCCGGTTATGCGCAAAAAGGGAAATAAACAGGGGGGTATAATCGTTCGAGATGCCCTTATTGTACTGTATTTGTTTTGTTCAAGTCCCTTTTGTTCATTAATTGGATTTGCATAGGCACGACGCTATGTTCTGTTCAATAGAGTATCCGCTCTTAATAACATGGTATTCAAACCTGTTCTCATTTTGTGGACAACGAAATGTGCTTTAGACTGTACGTAAAACCCTTCTTGCAATAAAATGCCTAGAGATCTGAAGTCGATACCCGATATTAGGTCAACAGGAAATGGATGAAAGCGACAAAATATTTATATCAGAAATACGGACCCAACAAAAGATGGGCACGGTGTACGGGTAAAAGTAATTGACAGAAATGTTGTCAGGTATCAACAAATATCTTGAGATTCTTCTTCTAAGAGCTAGCACTTCGAATGCGAGAATGAGAAAGACACGTGAGTGATTTAGGGTGCATGGGCAGCTATGGATGAATAAAAGAAATTATATTGCATAGAACGCGTTTAAAAACGATGCAGAAGATCAACTCCATTGCGTTTTCGTCAGGTAATGCTATCTCGTTCTACCTCATATGCGACTGTTTTCATCAGGCTATATGTTTTCTCGCTCTACCTCCTATGCAACTGTTTTCATCAGTTAATGCAATCGCACTCTACCTCCTATGTGACTGTTTTCATCTGTCACTGCTATCTCGCTCTACCTCCTATGCAACTGTTTTCATCGGGTAATGCAATCTCGCTCTTCCTCTTATGCGAATGTTTTCATAAGTTAATGCTATCTCGCTCTTCCTCCCATGCGACTGTTTTCATCAGTTCATGCAATCTCGCTCTACCTCCTATGCGACTGTTTTCATCTGTCAATGCTATCTCTCTCTACCTCCTATGCAACTGTTTTCATCGGGTAATGCAATCTCGCTCTTCCTCTTATGCGAATGTTTTCATAAGTTAATGCTATCTCGCTCTACCTCTTATGCGACTGTTTTCATCAGGTAATGCAATCTTCCTCTGCTTCTATGTAACTGTTTTATATGGAGAGAAAAAGCATTTTTATGATAATTTTGATCATAACGACGAGAGAATGATCCAAACTCTTATGATATAAGGATGCAAATGGTAAGAGGGATGAGTTAAATTATCTAAACACTTAACACCAGAGACGGGGTTACAGTTTCAAGTAATGCTTAATTACTTCATCTAGTGAGAGACGGGGCTACACCTTCAAGTCAGGCATAAGTACTTCATGCAATAAAACAGTTATAATACTTGCATTGCAACTGTGTCATTGAATTTAGCATAAAAAGGACCTATATCTTCCCTTGAACCTATAGTGTCATACCAATGTTATTCCTAAAGGCTAGTGTTAAATTCCCGCTGACCCTATAGTGTCTGTTATTCAAAAGGGTGGCTTAATGTTAAATTCCAGTTGACCCCTGAGTGCCATGACCCACAATCATTACACATTACTAGTGACTATTTTCAACCATTTATTTATTACAACATATTATCTTCCAATAATGAATACTCGTAAGTTTGAACTATTTTCTCTTCAGCCAGCATTGTGTTGGAAGATCACATGTCGATAATGAATGGACTCCCCATCGTGTGTCCTATCTGTTTCCCAAATGCGTAGTAAGAAAGAGAAAGACCCTCAGAGCATTTGTTATCACTTGGATTATAGTATGTTTCTACATTGCGCATTCGTACTTTTAGACACTTCTGATTCCCGAGAGTTTTGGTTTTGCTTTTATACAGAATTCTTTTTAAAAAATTACAACCTAATACAGTCAAATATAATTCTGAATGCTTCTTAGGGCCCTGTCATTTTCATCTTCGTCAAAAGTACGGTATTTGGTACTGAGCAGCTGAATTTGACTGCTTTGCAAGATATGCTAGCTACTTTGTCACTGAAAAGTTCAACAGGAATGCTGACGATGATTTGTACTCGTAACGAAATAGATATATTTCCTGACACTTACCGTTCTATATAATTATCAAAATTTATATTGAGCACAGCCCAACAGAGGACTAATTGTTATGATTTGTGCAAATACTACTCAAGCACACATAACAATTACGAAACTAGAGGATGAGAATTTAGGAGATTCAAATGTCTTGTGAGATATTAATGAACTATTATTTTCCTGGGATTAAGCCCGCGTTATCACATACTGTTACATCATAGGATTATAAGTAATGGATATTAGTAAGATATTTTATTCTTGAATGAAGCGTACGAATAATAATAATAATAATAATAATAATAATAATAATAATAATAAGCCTCATCATCTTTAGTTCAAGTAGGTGACTTAATTACTTAGAAAAAAAACCCAACCTACTTTGTAGCGATCTCTGTTAATTAATACATTGTTTATAGAATGTAAAGACTTTAAGTGCCACAAGCAAACAATTTAGCAGTCGAAAAAGTAGACAGCAATTGATATCATAACAGACTTGGCAAAATGCTGAGGAAATAAGGAACCATATATATTTTATTCATGCAAAGCCACAAGCGGAAATACATCGTTAACGTGCATTTTATTAATGCAAAGCCACAAGCGGAAATACATCGTTAACGTGAATTTTATTCAGGCAAGGCCACAAGCGGAAATACATCGTTAACGTGAATTTTATTCAGGCAAGGCCACAAGCGGAAATACATCGTTAACGTGAATTTTATTCAGGCAAGGCCACAAGCGGAAGTATATCGTTAATGTGCATTTTATTCAGGCAAGGCCACAAGTGGAAGTACATCGTTAACGTGCATTTTATTCAGGCAAGGCCACAAGTGGAAATACATCGTTAACGTGCATTTCATTCAGGCAAGGCCACATGTTGAAATACATCGTTAACGTGAATTTTATTTACGTAGAGCCACAGGCAGAAGTATATCGTTAATGTGCATTTCATGCAAGCATAGCTACAAACGGAAATACATCGTTAACGTGCAATTTATTCATGTAAAGCCACAAGCAGAAAATACATTGTTAACATACATTTTGTGCAAGAAAAGCTACACGCAGAAATAAATCATTAACGTGCATTTCATTCAAGTAAAGTCACAAGCAGAAATATATCGTTGACGTGTATTTTATTCAAGTAAAGTCAGAAACGGAAATACAACGTTAACGTGCATTTTATGCAAGTGGAGCCACAAGCGGAAATACATCATTAACGTGCATTTATTCATTTAAAGCCAGCATAAATACATTGTTAACGAGCATTTTATTCAAGTAAAACCACAAGCAGAAATACATCGTTATCGTGCATTTTATGCACGCAGAGCCATGCATTTTTCATGCAGAGCCACAACCGGAAATACGTCTTTAAAATACAAACAAACTGAAACCATGAATAATCAAACTTTTGTAAGCACGCATCTAAAGCTCTGGGTCAAAGTTCATTTCTGACGCTTTTGGTACTATTTCAATCACAAACTATGGAGGATCTTCGTATCTTCGGATTTTACCGTTCCATTTTAAATTTCAATGATAATGATTTACTTACAGCATAATGTATATAATTTGGAATTCTGACCTTGATATCGAGTCTCAAGATTAAGAAGTTTTGAGCAAAACTTTTCAGTACTTTAAAACGTTGCAGTAAAATCCAAACTCGGGCTCCAAACCCAAACAAAAACATCGTGCTTGGACTATATATGCATTACAGAAACAAAGCATAATAAAGGAGGTAAAATTAAAGGTCCTGAAATTATATTATTGTAGCTTTATTATAATTTAAATATGAGAATGTAAAACAATTTAGACTTAGAGCTTTAGGTTTAGTTACGTGCTCAAAACGCTTCAAGAATAAAGATGGAGGTGTTACTAATGAACTTGACTAACAAGGCTTTCATCGTATGTGTCAGCATTCTGACATTTAATAGAAATGTGGGTGGCCATGTTGCTAATCTATCGTTTATCCATGTTTTAATTTGTTAACATATTTGGAATATTTATCTTGGACACTTCTGATACCCGAGTTTTTGTTTTGTTGTAATTTTTTGTTTTTAAATAGCAGCATATTACAACAAAATGGGATAGGAATATGCAGAACGACTGTGACATTTTTCAACTCTGTAAATTGAACAGTAATTGGCGTTGAACGACAGAAGTCACTTCACTAGGATATGTGTTTAGCTACTTTGTGACTGTTAATTTAAACTGGAACCATGGCGATGATTTGTGATCTTACGAAAAGACGTTTATTTCCCGGCACTTATTGCTCGTTATGATGACGAAAACATGTATTGATCCTGACCCTATCCCTTCTACGCGCAAACACACGCACACATACGCACATATTGCGATCTCTGAGATGTGCATTATGCCCCATGTGCTCTCCTTCCTGCAGTACGACGCGACTGATTGAGGCATGAGCCGCTCTGGCTCAGTGATTAGCGTGATAGACTCGCGATCGAAAGGGTTCGAGTTCGACAACAATGGTGTTTCCTTGGGCAAGGCACTTTATTCCAATTGCCTCAGCACTGTGTAATCCGCTTGTATTGCGGTGACGAAAAACACCGAACCAAATCAAACCAAATTTGTATCGAGCAATCTTTAAACATTTTTTTTTACATCCATCAAGAATTTGCATTTATGCCATATTGAAATCTCATGTTTCCAAGAAATAATGTTAAACATACATACATACATACATACATACATACATACAGCATGAATTTTGTTTGTAACTTTATGCACATTGGGAATTGTGACCAAGGGTTATATTAATAATGAAATGTTTAATCAGAAATTTAAAAAAAAACTAAAAAACTAAAAGAAACCCAAACAAATAAAACAAACTGTACTCACCAGAATTAATGCTATCCACAAAAACCACAGGCTGGATGACATGGTTACTTAAGGAAAACCTTGGACTGGCATTCATATATTGGAAACATCGAAAGTCCCCTACTTTGTCTAGACGTTAATCCGGTTTACCCTGGAAAGGAAATCCTAAGATATACCAACAGTATTATCTCTCTCTCTCTCTGAACGACGACAGAATGAAATATGTGGCACAAACGTTTGATTCAACACTGCACACGGATAGACTGCTTATCGAGTGTTTATACAAGACGGCTACCGACTGGATTATATCTAACATTTTTAAAACCGACTCCAGTATTCTAAATGAATTAGGATCTAAATGTTGCAAATGGAGAGCAGTTGTTAGTTCTTTATTCACAAAGGTGATCTGAATAATTGCAAGAAAACAGATCTGCTTCGTCAAAAGTATTACAGCTGAACGTAAATTAGATGGAGTCCATCCGCCACGTTTCCTTTATGCTTAAAAAGTTATCCTGAAGAAATCATTTGGAAAGGTCATTTCGTATAAACATTTCATAAAAAAAAAATGCCAGCAGTTAACAAAAATTGCGCAAAGGTTAGTCTGTAAACACATTTATGAAATAACGAATGATTCTAACTCTGACACCATAAATTATAGGAAATGAAATCACTGCATAATGCATGTTTTCCGTACTGCATGAGATCAATTTTTAACATGTAGGAATAGGTTACCTACATTTCAACCAAGCTATAAGTATGCCGTGAAGGCGACGTCTCGTATCTTAATGCCAGAGCAACAGCTGTGAATTATGTCCCTGAGCATGATTTAAAAATAAAATTTATGTCCGTAAGCATGCTTTAAAAAAAATAAAAATTATATCTATAACATGCATTGGAACTACTTTGCCACATTATCCTTAATATTCCACAAATAAGAACAATAGACCTCAACAATTCATTCTAAAAGAAGTTATATTATAAACGTCAAATATTGTATTCTATTTCATTGAGATTCTCTTAGCTCTTAAATCCCACTAGAATAAATCAGTTATATATTAAAAATTTCGAAAAGTAATTTAAGATAACATATAAAGTGTTGTTATATCTGCTCCATAACAGTTGTACATAATAATATTTTGTAAGAATAGACAAATAAAATAACTATAAATAAATAAAAAAAATAACTAAAACTATTTTCCAAACAAAAGATGTATATCTAAGATCAATTTAAATAGACAATGCGCCCCAGATTGTCATGCTTCTTGCACATAATGGCAGTCTGTGTGTGTGTGTGTGTGTGAGAGAGAGAGAGAGAGAGAGAGAGAGAGAGAGATTTGGATTTTTTACGTAGCTTTAACAATTATTTAGTCATATCGCTACGATGTCTGCAGTGTGACAGTTTATAGTGATGTCTAGCACTGGGGCATCATGCCGCAGACATGTAGCATGATGCCCCACCCAGTCACATTATCCTGACACAGGCCGACCAGTCCTAACACTAACCTCTTAATGCTGAGCGCCAAGCGAGGCAGCTGTTAGTACCATTTCTTGTAAGTCTTTCGTATGACTCGGCCGGGGATCGAACCCACGACCTCCCGCATCCGAGGCGGACACTCTAACCACTAGGCCACCGGAGCGGTCCATAATGGCAGAAGAGATATACGTAACAGTATTGCCCACCTCTGAATTACGATGTATGGTCACGTTACCCGCTGTAGTAGCATAAAGGCGGCAGCATAACTTACCCACCTGTACGCATCAGTAGCGCTGCAATCTCATTTAGAATGTAATATAATAGTTATGTTCAAATTTATATTGGATTCTCTGTTTGGATATGTCTTTCTTTGAATACTGCATATATAATCCACAGACGGTTAAAACAAAATACAGTTTACACACTGAAGCTATAAGTGCTTTGCTGTTCCTCAGCTTGATTTTACCATCTTTCCGCTGAATTGATCAAGTCCTACGGAATGACAAGACAGAACGTTTTGTTTGACTGGAACATGTTATCGAGATTAAGTCCTACTAAACTGGCATCCGGCCATCTGCTGGGCTCGCTACACAAACAAACAGTAATGGCTTACTGGAGTGGTCAACGTTCTGTCCACGAGACTTGCAGATAAGTCACGAGAGAGTTCAGATTAAAACAAATAAACAACGCAAAACTTCGCCTATCTGTCGTGATTGAGATAGCTTGGAATAATGTCTAGGTTAAGAATGATGTTTGTGCCTGTGTATAAAATAGTGGAGGCATCCTTGAAAACCTCTAGTAGTATAAATTTATCCGTGCGACAAAAGAAAATATTTCAAATCTGTTGCAAAAGTACGGCGAGAGCGATATTACGTACTACACGTATTACAGAGGGGGTGTAATATGTACAAATTGATTCGGCGAGTCTCGCTGGCAACGACAGACACCAACGTCGCTGCATTCGCCATTATCAGCTTGTGTAGCGAGTTTCAGGTTTTAAATTTAGTTATTGATTGTTTACATGAATGTACTTATACTTTTGATCGTCACTTAATTACATGGAACGACATTAAACAAAAACAGAAAAATAACAAAAATGCACCAAGGTTGAAATTTCAGGATCACAGCGTACCTTAATTTCAAAGGAGTAAATAAAATAAATGCCTTTTTGTAACATTATATTAGACAATGGAAAATAGACTGTAAACAACATGCTTTGAGTGTATGGATGTTTGTTTTTTTGAGTTATATCGATCCTCGTATCGTTTGAAAATGTCATTTTTCCGTCGACCCAGATACTACTTAGTTTCTCAAAATTGAAATTCGCGCCGACTGTCAAAATGTTTAAAACTATTTTAAACTGCTGATAAAAGGCGTTTCTTTAGAAAGACTTAAACTCATCAGGTTTCTACTAATTAAAATGCAGACCTAAGCTTATGTTTTATTAATTTTCATCGCAATATTGACAGGAAGTTGATATTTTAAGTCCATATAAATTCAATATATATCTGCAACGGGCAAATACGTTTGCCAACATATGTCTACATACCAGTTTCCAGGAAGGTGTGATAGTATTAGCGTAGTAAAAGCAGCGTCCTCTCACTTTCGCACAGCGTGTCCAATGCGACAGCTATGTACATTTGTGACAAGACTTGCTCCCCAAAACTCTAGAATCAGACATTTTTTTCTCATACTGAGGTTTACTGTAGGGTTAAGCCAGCCAAGTTGGAGGAGCTACGTACAAAATGTGATACTTGTGCAAGCTTCAAAACCACCTGTAACAATCTCACTCAACACACACACACACACACACACACACACACACACACACACACACACACACACACACACACACACACACACACACACACACACACACACACAGCATTGAACATATATTGTCTAATCAAACAAAGCAAAACAGAATGCAGTTATCTCGTATGAGATTGGTGGCCTTCACTATTTCACTATGCCGGAAAACCGTAAAACTATACACAAAAAAAAATATCAAGCTTCAAGATTGGATGACAAAGAAGTTGACAGAAGTCCAGTAGCAGAACCCTTCTCTGCCACTTGTCATACTTTGAGTGACATTCCGTTTGTACTTGCTGAAAAGTCGAAACAAACTGCAAAACAACAAAGATTCTGTTCGACCGTAGCATAATGCGCCGACAGATTAGGGTCTGAGTTGTTTGTTCTACTGATTATTCCAAACAAATTGCATAGACCCAAACCTGCTGGCTCATTATGCGCCGGCAGAAGTGGGTCTTTGCAGTTTGCATTTGGACTCGACTTAAAAGCGAGTACAAACGGTATGGTAGCTGCAAGTGCCCACCACCGCAGCTGAAGTTCCGAAACCTGAAAAGAAAAGGAATCTTACAGGATATGTCACCTAAGAACATTGAAACCGTGTGGCTTTAATTAAGAAGACGCCAAATGAGAACCATACACAAATAAACAAACTTTATATATATATATATATATATATATATATATATATATATATATATATATATATATATATATATATATATATATATATATATAAAACCAATGTTTTATACCATATTTTTCAATTACATAGTTCGTTAATTTAGTTCACAGTTCATTCACTTGGCGATAATTATTTATTTTTGTAGTTCTTGTTGGTAATATTATTGTTATGGTTATTGTAAATAGAGACAACAAATATCTGAGATATAATCTATAGCTACATCATTTTATATTAAGAAACAGATGGCGCTTTTACCCATCCTTTTGCAGATCAATAACTACTAGGCTGCCACTTTATCATCCTAGTTCAATACAATAAGGCCCGATATCCACAATTTTGAAATAATACTTCTGCTAGATCCATAATCATGTAAAGGTTTGTTTTTTGAGTTCAACATTTCATTTTGTTTTTATTATCCGTCTTTGCTTTGCAACTGCCTCTGACAAAGACTCGATGATAGTCGAAAACGCTCATACTGGTGAATAAATCAAGTTTTGCAGTGTTAGTTATCAGTATTTTCTTTAATTCTCCTAATCAACCCCTCGCTGATTACACTGCACTTGAATATATATATATATATATA
>JAECUM010069483.1:0-26824 GCA_016617855.1 Megalonaias nervosa
TATAGATCAACTTGAGAGTCAAGTCCCAGTAGCATCACTGCTTCTCAAGGCAGGTTAATATAAATCAGCTTGACAGTAGAGTCCCAGTAGCATCAATGCTTCTCAAGGCAAGTTAGTATAGATCAACTCGAGTCCACATTAGACAGTTTCTGTCAAAAACAAACTAGTGTTCATGTCACTTGTTACAAGCCAGATGATAGCAGAATTTGCTGCTTTTTTTAACAAAAATATTCTTCCAGCTACTTTTTCTCAAAATCCTATGCAAATTAGTATTTTCCACTGACTATTTAAAACCTTTTGCAGCCTGTTAAAAATCTTGGCAAAATCACTGTAATATGGTGTCAGATAATCAGAATGACTGTTCATTAAATAATTTCTCAACATGATATCCTCTTAAAAGAGCAGTAATTTACCACTAATTTATCTTTGATCTTCATGTCAAAGGAGAATGTTTTTCACATTTGTAAAGACAAAATTGTAAACCTTAAATAAGTTTTAGTCGCTTCAACTTCTTCATAATAACACTAAATTTGACTTTGTTTTGCTGTGAACATCCTTTCCAAAAGGGGTCTTGTTGCTTGTCTATTATTTAAATATCCTTGTTATGCTAAGGAGAGGTAAAGTGGAATTGTAGGATTAACAGTAAATGAAATTAATTTGCACAAAATCAGTATGCAGATGCTCTAGTCAAATCTGTAATAATTTACAGTCACTCTTGTTCAATAAACAGTCTTAAATTTAAGATTTGTGTCATTCTGTCAATAAAATAATCTGTCTCTTGAGCAACAGGACATCATTGAACTAAATTATTTTTTCCTTCATAATTATAAGTAAAGTTTGTGAACCATTGAGTTGATGAGTGTTTCTCCTTTTACATGAGTTATTGTTTCATTTTCCTTCATAGATATCACTCTACAAACAAACTGCACTTGCGAGATATCAGCTTGCAAAATAAATTACAAGTATCGATAAACAAGCTATCAGATCATTTTCTTTTCATCATGATACGTGAATGGACTTACTTGTGTAGATGTAATAAACATAAACAATAATTTCTTGGCTGAAATCCAGACACATTTCCCAACAGGAACAGATCTGAAGTCAGTGGACACTAGTGGACGCACCCCTCTGTCCCTGGCCAAGTCCCGATTAAGAATGCTGGCAGAGGACAAGTCATATAGCAGTGAGCAGTTGAAGGGAGAGGTATTTCAGGTACTGCTTGATCAGTCTGATAATTGCAAACATGGAATATCAGATAATCAAATCATGTTACATAGTCATTTGTTATATTTGGCCCTGAGAGTGCAATGCTGAATCATTTGCCTTAAACATCTTCAGTCCCAAGTAAAGTCACTAGCTGCCACAGTTGTGTTAGGGTAAGTGATCACCAAATTTGGTTCCCCTTGTGATTCTCCAGTTTCATTGCCATCAAAAACTACCTCCCATCACCATGTTAACTTTGAAGTGTGCATGATACACACATAATAACAACCAACTCACATCAACATCTTAGGTGTCAAGAGTACCTGATACACACACTGTAACAACCACCACACAGAAGCATCTTAGCTTAGCTATCAAGATCACCTGATATACACACTATAACAACCATATCACATCAGCATTTTAACTATCAAGAGTACCTGATATACACATTGTAACAACCACCTCACATCAGCATTTAACTCTCCAGAGTACCTGGTATACACATTGTAATAACCACCTAATATCAGCATTTTAACTATCAAGAGTACCTGATATACACATTGTAACAACTACCTCACATCAGCATTTTAACTGTCCAGAGTACCTTGTATTCATATTGTAACAACCACCTCACATCAGCATTTTAACTGTCCAGAGTACCTTGTATACACATTGTAACAACTACCTCACATCAGCATTTTAACTTTCAAGAGTATCTGATAACAAGTTGTTACACAGTAATGTAATACGAGTATTGTTGTGGGGGTAGGGGGATAGAATTGTGCAGCTGTTCAGAAATCACTGCACCACTAATTGATTGGCTTGAATGTTCCAGATGTGTGACATGGTATTTTTTTTTAACTACAATAGCTGTCTACACTCATTCTGCTGTAATATTCCATGGTCCTGTTACTTGAGGTCCACCCATTGGTGATCACAATAATATCTTAAGTGTATTCACCATACCACATCAAGTAAAATATTAATTAAGTTTATTGATAGAAATTATCATTTTATTTACGTAGAACAAACTATTTTTACCTTCTTTTCATGCTATTTCACAAGTATATAATCTTGATACAGGTATCTCGATGGGTTTAAAAGAATGATCTAAATGACATGTCATAATTCATACAGGTATCTCGATGGGTTTAAAAGAATGACCTAAATGGCATATGTCATAATTCATGAGATATGGACTTATGAAGTAGTCAAAACAAATGTTGTAAAACAACATCCAGCTGTCATAATAATTATGCCTTATACTTCTTGTGTTAGAGTTCTATTTGCACTGGTATTCAGAATACTGTGCATTTTCAAAAGACTCATACGCAGAACCAAGATTCACGTTTAATATATAAATTTAAATTTTTGAATTTTTTAGCACATTTAAAATTGTTACACAGTAATAGAAGTTTCTCCAGTAAAAAGTGAGAGGTTACACAGTAACATTGTTTCAATTTACACTGCTACTTTTTCTTGTGACCCTTGTTAATTACGGTGGTCACTGTTATCACATGTCATGAACCAGTTTCTTATTTTTATATTCCAGTTAATATTAAGTTTTGTCATCACACAAGATGATAACATCATTATTCCCAAAATATAAGTAGAAAGGTTATAGACCAAAAGAGCTTATTCAATGGATTATTGTGTCTACGTGTGTTATTTGTTCAGTCATTCCTCCATCCATCAGTTAGTACAAGTTTGTTATCACTACTCATCCTAAACCACATGGATAATTGCCATAAAATTGTACACATGCATTCATCCCAAGGTATGTTGGATACTAAATGAAAATGGTGTGCCATCCATTATAATAATCTTGTTATTGCTACTTCACCATACTGCATTGTCATATCAGCTTGAGTTTTTTACCAGAAAGACTTCTTTTGATATCTAGTTGACCTTGGGTTAAAAATGTGCCAATATGACATCCAATATAGCCACCACTGAGGCCATCTTGAAATCTTGTTATCACTACTCTTGAACTGATGGTCATATCTATATGAGTTTTGCACTCATCTTGTCTAGCTGGTCCTAAATTAAAACGATGCAGATCTGGTGCCCAGTATGTCCACCATGGTGGCCGTGTTTAGAATTATGTTAGTGTTTGTTGTCCTTTAATCAACAGCCATGTAAACATGGTTTTTCACTAAATGACTTTCTATGTTTCTGGTCCTTAATGAAAATGGTATTTATCTGAATCCAATTTGGCTGCCATGGTTGCCATCTTGAAAAGCTTGTTAATGCTATGCTTCCTTAATGGATGGTCATATTGACATGGGGTTTTTACTTAAACACTTTTTATGAGGTTGTTATGTATATTTAATTTAATTATTTGTTTGTTAGTTTTAAAATTTTTTTTATTCCATTACATGCTATTGTAATGTAACTTTGTTTACTGGATTTGACATTTTCCAGAAATTGAGCTTAGTTCTGTTTGACCTGTTTTGTTTTTTTTAATTAATAAGCAACTAATAGTGGAAACATTGTATCTAGTTCCTGATCTTGATTCAGAACCAGTGACAGTTTTAGTAAACAGCTTTTTTTTAAAAAAAAAATTTTTATTCTTTCTCATAGGAAGAATTGTCAAGTTGAATCAAGGTCATACCTGGACAACGTGACAAATAGCATAACAAACTTCTAATTTTTCTAGAAGGTTGACCCTCATCCAGGAATCTGTTTTGCGTCTTAAATTAGTGTATAACTGTTGTCTTGATAGAAGATAGTTCAGTCAGGCTTAAAACACTTGAGTTGTCAAGTTACATTATGTTGTGACCAGTTTGAATTGAATTTTTATTTTATTGAATTTCAAGTGATTATTTTCCCTGGAAATACAAGTGCTTCTGCAAAATTCTTGGACAAAGACATTCACTAAAATTTATACGGAATTCAAAACTGGAATAATATTTTCTGTGATTCAACAAAGAACTGTCGACACAACAGCACTTTGAAGGTTACAATAGACGTCATCACCTTCCATTTTGGATTTCATTGAGACCTGAACTCAGAATTCATTCAGGACTTTTTAATAATAGGACTTCTATTTTTAATTCTTTTTTCACTCGGTATTGTAGGGAAATAAATTATTTGTTTACTTTTACGAAGCTTGTTGTCTTCACTCTTTTCTGTTACTTTTTGTAAGAGCCTAGACTCATAACAATGTCTAGTTGGTCCTAATGAAAATGGTGCCAATCTGATATTCAGTATGTCCCCCATGACATCCATCTTGAATGCTGCTCCTCCTCAATAGATGATTGTTTCAACATAAGATTTTCATGAAAAGATTTTTGATTTTTTTTTGGGTCCCACATTAGTAGTTGTAGTGACATGGTATTTTCACTTATAGACTTGTTATGTGGTAGTCAAAGTGTAAATATTGGCTATCAATTGCCAGTTGTTATATCTACTTCTTCTTAGCATATAGTTCGATAGATATGGAGTTTTCACTGAGAACCTTCTTATACCATTATTGGTCCTGAACAAACAGTGGTGACCATCATCAAAATCGTACTCTTACTGCTTGCCTTGAGGGAATGGTCACATCACCATAACACATCTCACTGTATGTACTTGGTCCTAATTTGACCTCCATAATTTTATCTCATAAACAGCTACTTCTTCTCAACAGAAGGTCATACTAACATTTCAGCAAAAAAATCTGTCTTGCAGCATATTGTACAGTAGTTATTCCCATATTGAAATGATGCTGATCTAACCTTCAAAATTGCTGCTTTGACAGCCATTCTGAAAATAATAATAATAATAATTTATTAAAGAGGGTAGCTAAGTTTTAATACAGATGTATCTAGTCTTCCTTGAGACCCTCAGCTACTTTCTGAAAATCTACGTGCATGTATCTCACTTAAAAAATTGTGTAGGAAAAGTAATTTCACAGTATTTAAAAAAAAGGGAACAATTAAGTGATATGAATTTACATTACTCTGAACATGTCAATCATACCGAAAAAAGATCCATTGATTAGCATACACAAAGGCAAAAAAGAATAGAGACAGGAATTTACACAAATATAATGATATGTAGAAATCAATCAAAATCAAGCTTAAAGAGTTGAGATATTTTTGTTTAAAACTTTCAACATACATGGCTGATCTAACTGATGTGGACAAAGAATTTCATATCTTTGTTCACGAATATTTTGAAATTGCATTAAAATTGTTCAGTATTGGGTTGTGGAAATTTCAAGCAGCCATGGCAGGTGGACCATTAAGCATCTGGCCCATAATTTCATCAAATAGTCTTCTCCCGTATTCAGGCAATTACAATTTATACACCTGTAGACAGGTACTGTATTCAGGCAATTACAATTTATACACCTGTAGACAAGTACTGACCTTTGAAATTTTATTGTCATTTATTTGAAGCCATTTCAACTCCACGAAGAGAATACTAGATGGTGTGTCAAAAGGAGCATCCAGAATTAGGCGAGCATCTGTCTTTTGTATCTTGTTTATTCTTTCTAACTGACTCTTGGGGCGGTTTCTCCATATTTCAAACAGTAGTCAATAACTGGTAAAATGAAGGCATTGTGGTACATTATTCTAGTTTATATGGGTCAGCATTTCTCAACTTTACTTAGTAATTGTATTTTACTTGATATTTACAGACTAGTCAACAACTTTGTCACACTTTTAATTTCGTTTTGACAATTACTTTTAAAGCTTTTCTTCCTTAACATTTTCACTGAGTTGACAATTTACTGACAAAGGTACAAATTTCTCATAAGTGGAATGAAGTTCTTTATAGATAGGGCTGTTTCCGTACATTTTGTTTTTGTTTATAACAATTTTATTTTGTTTTGACCACATCTCAATATTTCTTATATCAGAGTCTAAAAGAGCTTTTATTGCATCTACAATCTCTACCTGAAGCTGTTATCACAGCATCATCTGCAATCTCTACCTGAAGCTGTTATCACAGCGTCATCTGCAATCTCTACCTGAAGTTGTTATCACAGCGTCATCTGCAATCTCTACCTGAAGCTGTTATCACAGCGTCATCTGCAATCTCTACCTGAAGCTGTTATCACAGCGTCATCTGCAATCTCTACCTGAAGCTGTTATCACAGCGTCATCTGCAGTCTCTACCTGAAGCTGTTATCACAGCATCATCTACAATCTCTACCTGAAGCTGTTATCACAGCGTCATCTACAATCTCTACCTGAAGCTGTTATCACAGCATCATCTACAATCTCTACCTGAAGTTGTTATCACAGCGTCATCTGCAATCTCTACCTGAAGCTGTTATCACAGCATCATCTGCAATCTCTACCTAAAGCTGTTATCACAGCGTCATCTGCAGTCTCTACCTGAAGCTGTTATCACAGCGTCATCTGCAGTCTCTACCTGAAGCTGTTATCACAGCATCATCTACAATCTCTACCTGAAGCTGCTATCACAGCGTCATCTACAATCTCCACCTGAAGCTGTTATCACAGCGTCATCTGCAATCTCTACCTGAAGCTGTTATCACAGTGTCATCTGCAATCTCTACCTGAAGCTGTTATCACAGCGTCATCTGCAGTCTCTACCTGAAGCTGTTATCACAGCATCATCCACAATCTCTACCTGAAGCTGTTATCACAGCGTCATCTACAATCTCTACCTGAAGCTGTTATCTACAATCTCTACCAGAAGCTGTTATCACAGCGTCATCTACAATCTCTACCTGAAGCTGTTATCACAGCATCATCTGCAATCTCTACCTGAAGCTGTTATCACAGCGTCATCTACAATCTCTACCTGAAGCTGTTATCACAGCGTCATCTACAATCTCTACCTGAAGCTGTTATCACAGCGTCATCTACAATCTCTACCTGAAGCTGTTATCACAGCATCATCTGCAAAAAAGTCTGTGATTGTGGACATCTTGGAAGGTCATTGATAAAAATAAGAAACAACAATTTCAGAGTGCTCACAATTAACTTATTCACTGGAATGCAACAAAATATGTGTTCACACAGACACACACACACACACAGAAATGCAGCTAGTTAAGCATCAGACCCTTCAAGGGACTCATGTTACTATCCTGTTTTATTGTACCTGCTCCTCAACATGTGGTCATATTAACATGGGTTTTCACTAAAATAGTATTGTGACTATGTAGTTAGTTTATATGGATCCCACTCCTGAACAGATAGTCGTGTCAGCATGGGTTTTCACTAAAATACTATTATGGCAGTATGTGACTAGTTCTGATTAAAAATGATGCTTGTCTGCCTCCAGCATGGTACCATAGCCATCTCAAACATCTTATCACTGCTTCTTTTTCATAAATGGTGAAACTGATGTTTGTTTGTTTGCTTTTTTTTATAACTAAAAAAACACTTAGACCGCTCCGCTGGCCTAGTGGTTAGAGCGTCTGCCTCGGATGTGGGAGATCATGGGTTCGAACCCCAGCTGGGTCATACCAAAGACTTTAAAAAATGGTACTAACACCTGCCTCGCTTGGCGCTCAGCATTAAGAGGTTAGTGTTAGGACTGGTCAGCCTGGTGTCAGGATAATGTGACCGGGTGGGACATCATGCCACATGTCTGCGGCATGATGCCCCAGTGCTAGACATCACTGTAAACTGTCACACTGCAGACATCATAGCGATATGACTGAATTTTTTTTAAAGCTACGTTAAAAATCTAAATCACACACACACACACACACACACACAAACACTTTTGGAAATTTTAATATATTCAGAATTAAAATGGGTAAAGATCTGACACTAATATATCTTCACTTTTGTGAAGGAGTTTTGAAAACCATATGTAACTGACATTGGCATAAGGTCAAATGTCATTGCTTGCATTTTCGTACTTCATGGAGCTTATGAACACACACACACACACACACAGAGGTGAATTTTTACCACATATTGACTTTAAGGTCTAAGATACAGAGTCAAGCTTTTGGCCATTCTGCTTTGTGATCATGACAGCACAAGACAGTATGAATGGATTTTTATCAAACCTATTTTGTGCATATATCTGATGAATTCCACAGGTAACTTTTTTATTATAGATGTAAAATAACTGTACCATATTTTGTCATTCATTGTTTTTCAGTTTATTTAAAAGAATGTTTAGTTAAAGATTTAACCAAAGTTTAGTGGGTATATTTTCACATTGTCTGAGACACAGGTCATTATTTTACATCCATGATATCAGGTTCAGGATCAAAGAGCACAACAAAGAATTATGTTTTGCGCATGAGGTATCTTGTGAATATATTAACTCGGACATGCAAGAAAATATTTATGTTACCAAATTTTGATGTTGGAGATTTTGATAGATAATTTTAGTACTTAGCACTTATAAAGAAATTGACAGAAGAAACAGCTTTATCTTGGTTTCCTGGAAATCGTTTTCAACCAGTTGAGTATCAGACCCTTCAAGGGACTCTTATTTCTGTTATGATTTATTGTACCAAATTAGTGTATTTTATCATTCATTTGATAGAGTTTTGACATTTGTTTTTCGGGTCATTAAAACTTTATCAAAGGAGGTTCCTAATAGCAATATTAAGCTGATCAAAGTTGCAAATGAAAAAAAATAATTGTTTGAGATTTTTGGTATGAAAGGAACACTTATGGAAGATCCTCAATTTACATTTATAACCAGATAGCTGAGATGATGAAGACATACCTGGCATTACGAGGAGTGAAGGATGAGGCAGAACAGCTGGATGACCTCTGTCAGCACCTCCAGAGGACATCAACACGGGATGAAATGGACCAAGTGAACTCCCTGCTGTCCAACTTTGCATCACTGTCATTAGAGCGGAGGGAGGCAACCATCTAATGCAGAGATAGGTTTGTAACTATGACTTACCAAAAGTACCCAAAGGAATTAAAGGACAAAATGACACTATTGTGGACAGATGTTATTGTGTCATCATACGGATATTACCAGATTCATTTATGAGAATCTTGAAAGTGGTCAGACTTAGACATGTATGCTAGGTTTATATAGACATGTGTGCTAGGTTTGCATAGATTGGAATGACATCATGTCACTGAAATGGTGCACAATATAGCATTTTACCAATACCTCAAAATGTATTTGGTAAGTATATCGCTTTGCAGACAACTCGTGAGAGGCTCCAGATTTCTGGAGACATGTAGTTTATACCATTTGGACACAGTCTGGAAGATTATGATGTCTATCATTGATTGAGCTCTTAAAAAGCAAAGTAGCTAAGGGTTAGTTTGTGTTACAATAACCAAAATGCACAGAAGTACTGGTACATACTGAAAAAAGCTTCTGATTCAAAGTCCTGTATCTGCCAAAGTTAATGTTCTTCAGAATTTAAAAGATGATGGTGCGAAATACTGGACTTGAGGTAAAGATCAGAGAGTGGTGAAGAGTAGTATGTTGAACTGACTGTTGATAAATATAATGCTTTGTGCTGTGCCTCATAACAAACAACCTGACGCTCTGCTTTAAATAGAGGAAAACTACCTTTACAAAAAGTTTAAAGTTTGTCAACCTGCAGATTGAAATCAGAAAAAATAACAAAAATAAAAAGATAAATGTATATATATATATATATATATATATATATATATATATATATATATATATATATATATATATATATACATACACACAATGTGACCTTGCTATAGCACACTCCATTATAACACAGTTTTGGGTATGCCACAATCATGGCTTGGCTCCCAAAATTTCATCTGCATGTATTTTTCTCGTACAGAAAAAAAAAAATCTTAAAAGTACAAAAAATAATATGTAAAAAGTTTTTCATTTTGGGGAAGAGATTGTGAGTGAATTCTAATACAAGATGATCATGGCTTGGCTCCTTCAATTCCATGTACATATATTTTACTTGTACAGGAAAAAAAAATTACTTAAAAGTATGAAGAATAACAAGTAAAATCTTTATTCCAGGATTGCACTGGGCTTCACCAATGTCGCAAATTGTAATTTTGTTTTCTTTTTTGGCAACAAAATATATTATCTGACAATTGTATTTCTTTTTGCGACATTTTTGGCTGTTTAAACTTGTATACACAATCTTGGATTTGGAGTGGAGTAATTCAGAGGCACCATAAAAGGAAGCCGCAAACTGGACTCTGTCTATTATTACATAAGCAAATCCTTTGTTCATATTGACAAACTGTGTTAATGGTGCATTGTTATATCATGATCCGCTTATGCTGACATCTGGCCTGAGTACTGTATGCTGTGAGATCTCTGTTTTTCTGTTGACATTTCTGGTGGCGGAGATCAACCAGACAAGACACTATCTCATAATGGATCTTTTGGACAGTATAGTGTCAGACTATCAGCCGGGCATTCGCTAGAAATCAATATATATATTTTGACTGACCTTTTTATTCTGTTGATAAGTAAAATCGCATGGAAGGTATCATCAATCCACTATCAGAAATGTGAAGAAAAAAAAAATGGTAAAAGTGGAGATCTACTTATAGGTCTATTCAGTAGTCATGCTATTGGAACTAGCTACAATCAGCCAACCTTTGAAGGGAGGAACAATTGTTATGTATATTTAATTTGCATTGTTTGTTAGTATTGTAATGTAACATTGTATGTTGGACTTTATTGTAACATTGTATTTTGGACTTAACCTTGTCCAAAATCAAGTTTATTTTCTACTTGATCTGAATTTCTAATTTTTTTTAAAAATTTATTCTGTAAACAGCTAATACATAGCTAAAATATTCTTATGTGTATTGGTTTAATATAAGGATCATTGTTAATAGAAGTAAATATGTTTATTTGGGTCTGGGTCTAGGTTATTGTAATTCCCCTACAATTTACCTGGTATACCTGACATTGTCTGGGTTACATAAGTAGACAGTAAAACCCGTCTTGAAAGACAACTCCTATGTGAGACCACCTGTCTTGAGAGACCATATTCTCAATGCACAGATTTATTGATTATATAGTGTTATGACCTGTCATGAGCAACCATATTTTATGACAGAAAGGGTGGTCTTTCAAGACAGGTTCTACTATGTGTGTGTGTGTGTATATATATATATATATATATATATATATATATATATATATTATACATGACTAACGTACTGACCAGGTCCAAGAACTACATGCTGTTGTATTATGACCAGCTAGTTCTGAATTCATGTTCATATGAGTTGAAATAGATAGAAATGAGGTATGTGACATTTGTATGTAGTTACAATCATACTGGAGAGTAGTTAGTAAACAGTGTGCCCAGATGTGTAGTTATTTTGCTTTATGTGCAATAGTTCATAATGATGTTTTTAAGAAAAAAATTTATAATTTTTTCATTTCTATATTTGTTACTTTTTTCACTTATTATAGAAACAGTTTGAAAGCAGGGTTCAGTTTTATTCATAGCAGAGCTTCAAAAAGAAAAAAGAAAAAAAATATATATATATATGCTGGATGAATGTATATATGCTGGATGAGTGTACTAAATTATACAAATATAACCTTATTGGGTTTTATGCATTGTTCATTTGTTATATTAAGCATATATTACATATTCAAGAAAACGTCATTTATTAATGGTTGTATTTCATTTTACTTCATAGAAATACTGTAGTGTTAGAAGAGTGGCTGATTTAAAGCTTGAGTTGTTTTTTCTTTTATTTATAGCTTTATCTTTTAGCTGATTTGTATGTAAGACTATAATTTTCTAAAAGTTTATAAACTGTCAAGCATAATGAATCATAATTCTACCAATCTTCTCACAGTTAAATAAAGTTTCAAAGTTTCAAACAGTTTAAATTTGTTAAAAATATTTGTGCAGCAATGTCCATTTGTCATACTAAATTTTGTGATTGCATAATTATATTTTCTAATAAACTATGTTATGGATTTTGATAAATTTTGTTTTCATGGTAAAGCTATTAAATGAAAATGAACCCTAATTTCTTCTTTAAAGACATTACCCACTCATAATACCTTAGGAGAACTAATCCAGCACTCCAAGATAACACTTATAACTAAAGAGAGCTAAAAGTTATCTGCCCACCTAGGTAGCAGTCAAGCAGAGTGATCTCCCTGTGAGATAGGGATTAGTGGCAAAATCCATGAGAGGAAATAGATAATTAAATTTTATTCAAATCCACTTCATAGTTTTAATGATATAGCTGATTACTGTTATACATTTTGCATTGATAGAGCTACAGGAGCCATAATGATGAATATAGTTTTGACATCATTATTTCGTATCTACTCTATCCAAAACTATCGAAAACAAAAATCACTCAGAACGTTAAACTAAGTAGTAAAACATGGAGATAAATCTAATTGTGGAGATACATGAGGGACCATTTGATAAGGCTGTCAGATAGGTGCAACCTACCTAGCTATCCTACTGCTTTATATTACATCAATAATTATATAATTGTAAGTAACACCTTGGTACATACTATTACTGTTTCCACAGGTGAAGAGCTTTCTTTCCAAAACATACACAAATATATTTTTATTTGTATAGTGAAACCCTGCTATAACATAATGGTCGGGGTCCACAAAGGGCCATCATCCTATGCAATATATCATGCAATATCCAAACGAGTAAATTAAGAAAATGTTGCATGTGTACTCTCATAAACACTTAAAATATTTAAAACAATTGTTACATATTTGGAATCTATGTTTTGGGGCACTTAAACATTTGTACATATTCATGTGTAAATAAAATGACAACTAAAGTGTAAATAGTTACAGTACATGTACTCACCAGCCAATTTGTTGGTTTCCATTATAGTAATTTGATCAAAAGTGTGTACAAAAAAGCATAATTTCTACAAGTGTTCTGCTGGATTCTATTCTAATCCAATACTTAATTTCTTGCTAATACACTCACACTAACTTTTAAAACATTTTCTGAAACATTCATATTTGCGGGATATGTCCACAGGGTCTCCTTTTTAACCAACAATAGAATGCATAAATCAGATATTGGTACCTTCTGAAACAAGACACTTGAATTTATGCTTGAAAAATACTTTAACTGAAAGTTAGACCAGAGGTAAAGGGTACTGATGAACAATTCTGCTACCTCAACCAAGTTTGGGAGTGTACCATTTGATTTCATTTCCAAGGAGTGAACTCCATAAAAATAGTTAGTCATTCTCAAAAAAAAATCCCAGACCTTTATTTTCACTGAATCTTGTGTTTGTAACTGACTTGGACTACTGCAGAACAAAAGCAGGGATTAATATGCTTGATTATAATTGCAAATTACACTATCCATACAACTTAAATCATTCTGTTCCAGTCAGCGCTTGGGAACAGCACAGTTGTACATGTAACTTTAGGATGACATTTACCATGTATGTGGCAGTGATCAAAACTGCTCCTGACAAATCAGGTGATAAGCAGGTTTTATTAGGAGTGTGACAGTTGATTGAGAAAGTGGACTATCATTAATTGGTTGATAAATTCAGGTGAGAAGCCATTTTAGGCCACTGCATTGTTTGGTGCTTGGATGTGTATGCCAGATGACTGAGAAAGCAACTGTTGGCTATTGTTTAGCAAGAATCTATGTTATTATGATGCATGTTATAGTGGGGTTTCACAAAAAGGTAAAGAGAAATTTGAAGATAAAGATATGTTCCCACAAGTTTTATGTTTACCAATCCTTCTTGCCTTCTGACTTAATTTTTCCAAAATATTTAGGAAAATAGTTAATACCATACCCATGATTTTCCTTATTAAAGTTTACTATATATACTGTACTTGCTTGTAGGTTGAGTCCAACTGCAACCAACATAGACCCTGATCTGCCATCACATAACACTGATTGCTCCTAACAAACTGTACAGACTCAGGGTCTTTGGAGCTTGCGTTTGGACTGGACATATAAGCAAGTATGGTACTTTCTGATTTTGGTGGATTAATTCCAGTGAGTTACACTTGCACACAGCACACCAGTTGTTTTGAGCAGTTTTAATTTGAAGGCAATTTCTAATAACACACAGTGCAATGGTTCAGAGCTTCTACTTTGATTCACTTGCTGAATGTTGTCATAAGAACATATATTTCCATACATCTGATGCTTTTCACATCTAGTGCATTTTAAAGTCATTTGCTTCCTAGCATATGATGCTGTGTATGTGTGTGTGTGTGTGTGTGTTGTTTTTATCCATTTGAGGTGGGGTGTATGTGAGAGAAAGAGACATGAAGAAAGATGAAACATTAATTATGAGAAATTAAAGATTTATATAAGAAGGTTGTTCTATTCATTTTTAATGTAATTCAGACTCGTGGTTTGCTAGCATTAATTGGTACCACTTGTACTTTGCAAAAGTAACATTTTCCAGTAAAATAAACAGCAACTCCTTTCAAGTATTACATTTTTTTTTATTGAATCATGTTACAACTTTGTTCTTTGTTCATCATACTGACTTTGAACTTTAATAAACCACCCTGTCTCCCTCTCTTGTCTAAGGCAGGTACAGTAAAACAATAATTGAGGGACAAGTTTGCAGAGACCATCTGTCATTTAAGACCATGTTTTTAGCTCATGGATCAGTTATATTATGTGGCAACCTCAGTTGAGAGATAACTTGTCTCAGAAGACTATAATTTCTTGTCAGAATGGTTGGTCTTAAAATATAATTTTTACTGTACTGATACCATTTTCATGAACAATTCACTTCATTTCATTGGGTTATACCACTACCTTACAGCTTTTGGTTTTTAGATTTTCATCAGAATTGATAAACAAATAAGTTTTTTTATATTTTGAAAGGTAAATCCAGATATTAATACTGAAAGGGACTTGATTTTCTGGTATTTCTTTAGGTTGTACATACATATTAAAACAAGTTTCAACAGTGAATTTCGACAGGAAAAACTCTCCAGGTAAATACAGAATACTCATGTCATCTTCACACAATCATAGCTTATTAATGAAGTACCAGAGTCCTATATAATGCTATTTTTATGATGCTAATTAGTGTACACAGAGTACCTGTTATTTACCTGTGGGTTAGGAAAGCAAGATGTAATGGTAATGAGCTTTCTGCTATGTATGATTTGTTCAATTTGTATGCCAAACCTCAAGCCCAGGCTCTGATCCAAAATAAACTAAACATTCTGTATGTTTTTCATCTTGGATGTGATCCACAACTCGCAGCTTGAATGATATTACTCTTCTGGTTCCACATCTCAGTTTTATGTAAGATCATTGGATTTAGAGGATTTTTATGTGTATTATAATGAAACAGTCTCCTTGTAGTTCACTTGACTGGAGACCACATAAGCATATGGTATTGTACCTTGTCTGTCATGTGTCTGTTGTTCTCCCAAAACAACTTTATATTTTCTCAAAAACCACTGAACAGAATTGGACCAAATTGTACAGACAGGATCCAGGTACAATGGTCTTTCACATTGTTTTCAAATGATGCCAATCTACTATCAAATATGGCCAGATAAAAATACAAAAAGAATCACCCTTAAATGACTCAATTTCAAAATTCACTCATTAGATTCTTAATGAATCTGACAAAGTATACCAGCATAGACAGCTTTCATTTTGGTACAAATGGCGCTGATCTGCTACCAATTATGGAAACCATTACTAAATAAAAAGTAAACAAACCCACTATCAGACATTTACCAAATTTGACAATGAATGAAGTTTAACAAATTTGTTTAGATAATGTGGATCTACCATTAAATATGGCCACTGTTGCTATAAATATAAAAATCTTTAAATAGCTTCTTTTCAGAAACCACTCAATAGAAATTTACCACCTTTGACAGAAAGCATCCTGGCAGAAAAGCCTTTGAAGTTTGTTCAAATGATGCTGATCTGTTCTCATATACGGCCACTATTAATAAAAATAAAATAACATTAAATTATGATTTCTCAGAAACCGCTCCTCAGAATTTTAATAAATATAACTAAAAACATTCTTACATG
Source organism: Megalonaias nervosa (assembly GCA_016617855.1). Classification (NCBI taxonomy): domain Eukaryota; kingdom Metazoa; phylum Mollusca; class Bivalvia; order Unionida; family Unionidae; genus Megalonaias; species Megalonaias nervosa. Next base: position 16,142 of record JAECUM010069483.1, read on the forward strand.
AAAGGCTTTCACATTTTTGACAGATGATGCTGATTCACCATCAAAAATGGCCACTGTTGCAAACAAAGAAAATTTTTTGATTGACTTCTTGAAAACCACATGACAGAATTTGACCAAATAATTTGACAACATCTTGGTGTGAAGGGCTTTTAGGTTGGTATAGATGATGCCAATCTGCCATAAAATGCTACTTAAAAAAGGAAAACTATTCTTTTTTTAAAAAAGCAGCTGGACAGAATTTGACCAAGTTTTTTAACTGAAAGTGCCCTAGCTTGAAGGCCTTTCAAATTTATGGAGGTCAGTCCACCATCAAATATTGTGGCAGTTACTTAAAAAGAAAAACATTTATAAACTTTATCAAAAACAAAGCACTTTACAGATTTTTATCAACAATGACAAAATGCATCCTGGCATAGATACCATTCATTATTTGACAAATGATGTTGATGTGCCATCAAATATGGATGAGGGTATAAAAATCAGAGAAATGATGAAACAATTTTTTATATACCATGTACAATCAGCAAGAAGAAATTTCTACAGGAAGCATGTGCTCTGAAGGTGGTGGGGGTTTGCCACCTGCTCTTGCATTTGGCTTTTAACAGATGACAGCCAGTTGACAATATCAGACAACAACTTGGGCCTCTTGTTTTGTTTTGTTATTTGTGGTGGGTGGCTAGTGCAACTAATCTTTTGACTGGAAAGTACAAAGTTGATACCTTCTCATTTTTCATATACATTAAATCTACACAAGTTACAATTAATTTTGTCATCTAATTTTTCAGTTAAACAATCAATCCATACAAGTTACTTTTTGTCCTCTAATTTTTCATAAACTATCAGTCTATACTAGTTATAAATAATTTTTGTCTAAGTTTTTGTACTAAGGACTTCTTTCTTAATAAATTTTTGTAAAGCGCAGGCATTCTAAAAACTGATAAGATGGACAATATTTTAGATATGGAGTTTTGATTACATAAATGTTATTTATCCTAAATTCCATTTCATCTTAATCATTTCCTTGGCACAGCAAATGACTAATAAACCAGAATACAACTACAGATTTGATAATCTGAAATTAGGCTATTCTGACCAGGTATATAATTGAGGTTTCAGTGTATTTGTTTTACCTGTATTCTAAATGACCAAATATATAATTAAAGTTTCATTGTATTTATTTTACCTGTATTTTGAATGACCAGGTCAATAATTGAAGTTTCTGTTTATTTGTTTTACCTTTTTTCTGAAAGACCAGATAATATGGTTTAAGTGTATTTATTTTACCTGTATTCTGAATCACCAGGTAGATAATTGAGGTTTCAGTTTATTTATTTTAGTAGTATTCTGAATAACATGTGGATAATTGAGGTTCCAATGTATTTGTTTTACCTGTAATCTGAATGAGAATGTGTGCCAAATATCTTCAGAATCTCTCAACCAAATCATGATACATGTATTTAATGTGATTTCATCTTTATTTCCTTCTTTGATTAATAACAACATAGAGAAAATAATAACAACATGGAGAAAAGGGAAAGAAAATCTCTTCAAAAGCTGACTCAGTTTCTCATTATTGTTCTCATATTATCTCCCTTGTATGTTTACTTTGAATGGTCTGAATAACATTATAGGTTTTATAACTGGATATCTGGTATTAAAGGGGTTTGAAGGTACCCTGTAATCGGTGTTGTTGGATTACTGACCAATATATTACTTTTGTAACTAATAATATTATAATTAACAAAAGCCAAACAGCAAACTAGTCTTTCAGAAGCAACCGATGTGAAAAGGATATATTAGCACTTCCAAACAAAAACATTAATGTTCTACTCAGCATGGTATCGGATTTTAAGAAGCAGGACAAATTCTAAATTATCTCAAGTTCTCTCCTTAAAGTTATTATGAATCTGAACACTTCTGAAAACCAACTGAAACACCAGAAAATGTCCGATGTTCGGATTTAAGCATTTTCATGTAATTTATGCAGAAACTTTATACAAATGAATTTTGTTGTCTAAAGAATACAATTAAAGATGTTCGATATTCTTTTCTTTTGTGTCATTGGGTTAAATTTTGCCAGTCATAAAATTTTATCTGAGTTTGGTAGAAATGATTTAGTAAGAATTACTTTTGCTGTTGATACACCACTACAGATATGCTGGTCCATTTATTTGGAAATGATCTGGTAGACATTACCTCTGCTGCTGGTATACTGGTCCATTTATGTGGAAATGATCTGGTAAGAATGACCCCTGTAGCTGGTATGCTGGTCCAGTTGTGTGGAGATGATCTGATAAGAATGACGTCTGCAACTGGTATGCTGGTCATTGAGGCTGTTGTGCATACCATAATTAGACGCCTTCACAAATTACAAGCTTTCTGTCTAAACAGTAATTGTGTACAGCAACACAACTGCTTGATGTCAAAGGATTATTGTCATTTTACAGAGTAAACTAAGTTATTACACATAATTTATTTTATTTTAGCAGTCCAATACATTTATATAAATTGACAGTTTCCATGTAACTGATGTAGCATAAGATGTCTTTAAAATTGCTCATCCATAGGTTTGCAGATTACCTAAACATTTCACAAAGAATCCATTAGCCTTATTTACTTTCATGGCATGTTGTTATGTTGTAGGTTTGTCACTATGTCCAATCTAAAGTGTAATTTCATTATAACTGATTATCAACTTCCACATCAAATTAAAGTTTATGATTGAAAACATACTTGTTAGTAGTATTGTGAATGAGAGTTCTAGGTCAGAATGTAACTATCAACTATTGTCAAGTCAAATCTAAAGTGTAATTTCTTATAACTGATTATCAATTTCAACATCGATTTAAAGTTTATGATTGAAAATGTACTTTATCAGTAGTAAGTAGAACAAGAGTTCTAGTTAACACTGTAACTTTTAACTGGTATTAATTTTTTTTGCAGCAGGGTCATAGTTCCACTGCTCACTCCTCTGCCATTCCACAGCATGCTGATGCACTGCTCACTTTTCTGTACTTGTTAAAACACAAAAACTCAGTTTACTAAATGCATAATATCAACTGTTCAGAAACTAATTATAAATGCTACATAAATTATTGCAAAACAATTATCAGTTAAAATGGATGAAAAAACAATGTTTAATATGTATTTAAAAGAAGGATGGGTTTGGCAGAAACTTAATCATCCCCAGGAAATGTAAGTAATATCTGGAAAGCATTATGTCAAGAATATTCTGGTTCAAAGAGTCCTCTAATTAGAAAGGGTATGATAACATAGAATGGCAAAGTTACATTATAACTGTTTACATGCCTTTTCTAAACAAGTATTATACAATGCAAATTCATAGCAGAATACTGTCTGAACAATCAACACGTCAATTGTGACCCTATTACCTTTATTACACTTTTTGACCACGAATAACAAAGCTTTAGTTGTTGCTATGGGGTTTAATGAACTTTCTCAGCACATGATAGGCTATGCATGTCAGCCAGTATAACTGGTGGAGGATGAACCTGGCAAAACCCCCAGTAAGAACTTCCAACCCATGGGAAGATACTAGCAAGCTTCCTCACATATCCACACTGGCTGAACCTGAGACTTGAACTCACATGGACAGGGGCGAGATGGCAGTGATAAGTAACGGCAAGTGGTTTAGACCACTTGGCTGCTTGGGGCCCCAAAGTCTAGATAATCAGCAAGTAAAGTGTGAAACTATTTGCCTTATTACACTTTGTTGACTAAGAATGGCAAAGTTTTAGTCTGAACAAAGGTACCATATTAAATATGCTAAAGAAGTACAATCCCACCGGGTATGAATATTGATAATAGTGTACTAAAGAAAGTCCAATGTGAAAACAGGCCACATCTTCAGTAATGTGTTTACGGTTCATTGAAAAAATTAATTCATTAAATGAAATGGGATCATTACAAATGCACATATTGTCTCCTAAAACCCTGCATGGGGAAAGATAAAATAAGAAACAGGCACAAACTGATAATTTTTCTAACAGTGACCTGTTCATCTCTAGGTACTATGGAACATAATTCTACTATTTTGTTTTAGTGTCTATTGTTGGTTCTTTTAATTCACTTGCATTTTCTAAAGATCTTTGATGTTTTTGATTCTAGCAATCTGTTGCTTAGCTGAATTCAATTCATCCACCGGATATTCAATGTCTTCAAATGAGTTTAACCATGCTTTACCTGCAGATGCTCATAATAAAATGGAGATTTTCCTACAGATTTCTTATGTCTTGGTCTTAAATAAGACTAGTCCTAAATAATAGTGGTGCTGATCACTGGTGGGCATCTTGAAAATCTTGTCATCACTATTCTTCATGAAGGGATAGTTGTATTGAAATGTGGTTTTCAACAAAACACCTCAAAATATGTGATTGATTCGAAATAAAATTATGCCAATGTGGTCTCCAAAATTTGACAAATCTTGTAACAGCTAACTAACCTGAACAGATGGCCACACCAGCATTTTTAAAAATAAATCCTGCTTTTTTCTTGCAATATTTATAGGTTACTGCATTTGTATCAGAAAATATGAACGATTTCTTTCTGAGTAATACTGCACAACCTAGGGACAACTTTCAGATAGATGAAACAGCTTGTTTAGTTCATCCACAAACAAATTTAATAAAGCAAAAGCTAAAGAATGTACTAATGAATGTACATTGTTTGTTTACAAAGTAGTTCCAATACACTAAACTATTTTTATGAACACGTGTCATGCAGTATGAAAAATATGGAAAAATACTGCATGATTCTGACAATGTAAAGTTAATCGTAAAAAAATTGAACATGTAATGAATAGTTATTCCTACATAATTGCTGAAAACACCTCAAAAATAGCTGCTTTGACAGCCATCCAGAAAATCTTTTTATGGCTACTTCTCATGAATGGAATCGATGGTCTTATTAATATGGTGTTTTCACTATGATCAGAATATAGCAATATTTGCAGTACCTGGTTCTGAATGAAAATATTGTACATCTGACCTTAAACATAGCACAATAATGGTCATCTCAAAAACCGTATTATCACTACTCTCCTTAGATGAAACGTGTCAATGACTCAGAGTTTTCACAAAAATGTTTCATGCTATATTGGCTCTGATGGAATATGGTACAGATCTGCACAATATTGTGAAGGGGTTTTGAAAACCAGACTTAACTGACCTTGGGGTCAAGTCAAATATCATTGCTTGCATTTTTGTTTGTACATCATTGAACATATGACAACAGTGACTTGTACAATGCACCCTACATCATTTGTATGAGTGATGTTCATAAAGTTTTCCTATACCCATCTATTTTCATCTTTACTTACCCATCTGTAGATTTTCACTGGCATATATTGGTACATAAACTGATAAACTGATGTTGTTATGATTATGATAAATGATGAGAAAAGATTTGGATTTACATCATCATACACGTTATAATTTTTAAAGTAAACATCTTTGCCTGTATAGAATTCATTTTTCCATTTTGAGCATCTTTGAAATATGAGACTCATCCCTCCTCATTTCCATTTTGTTATCATTACGAACTTTTGATCATTAGAATCATGACATGATCAAGGTTCAAGTTCAACACATGATACCTTTAATGAGATGTCATCAGCTAAACCAGGTTTGAATTCAATATAAATCTGTAATAGTAAGCATGATTTGTGTTTTTGATACAAACATTCCTGAAATCATCATATATGTCACATTAGTGAATCCTCATTGAAGTAATAGTTCTGGAAATCAACTGACTGAAATGTTTTGTGACTTCCTTAACATTCTTTAGTCATTAACCATTTTAACATTTCAGTGAATTGTCATTGTTCAAATTCTTACACAGTTGTTTTAGGGACTGACCATGAATTAATAGCTGTCTCGAAACCTGATTGTCCTTTGAACAGTTACTTATTTTCCTTCTTTCACGAATCTTTCAACTTCACAATTTATCAACTTCATGAATATATCAAATTCATGACTCTATCAACTTTATGAATCTATCAAATATATTTCTCATCATTGTTAGGTATCATTGTTGCCGCCTGATCAGGATTACATCTCACAAACCCCTTTCAGAGGTGAACCATATCCAAACATGCTGTGAATGAAAAGTAGGGTGAAATTTTAAAACTGAAATTTAAAAACTTAACTTGCTGTGAGAAACACCTTTTTATTTTCCACATAAGTGATCATGGTGTATAACTTTTATTTCAATGTGACAAATGTTATTTGAGGTAAAATATTTTGTATCTATGGCTTTGATAGGTTTCATATCTAAGCTGTGCAAATTTATCCAATTTATCTTATAATACTTGAATACAATCTGTACCTCTGCAAACAACTGCATAATCATACAGGCCACCACAGACAATCAACACATTCAGCGTTGGATTTAATTGGGATTTCCACAAAAGTTTATTCAGAACTTTAATTATTAGGACTTGTGTCTGTATTCTAGGATTATTTGCAATTTAATTCGCAATACCGTAAGTTCCTTTTTTACGTTTTCACTTTGTATTTTAGGGAAATAAATTATTTATTGCATTTTACAAAGCTTGTTCTCCTTACTCTTTTATATTACTCAATTTAAGACCATAGAGTCGTAATATATATCACTTGGTTGTTTCTTGTGAACCTTAATAGCAGCGTTTCAAACGGACTCGATTGCATTGAAGACTAATCTAATATCGCAATTTTAGCATTGTCAGTGTTGAGTATTTCCAACTTATTAATGTTTGTAGTCAATTATTCAACCATATCTGAAACCCACTTCATAGTATCAGTAATCTTCTTTTCAACTAGAGTGCTGACGTCGTCTTAAAGAGCATATAACATTGTATCCATATAACATTGTATCCATCTCAGTTTTGTTAGATAGTTACCTCATATTTGTTGAAAAGTTAAATTTCTTTACTGCATTATTTATATCCCCATATTAGCTTGTCTAAATTTAACCATGAGAGAAAACTGAATGAGTACTGAATGAAATATTAGAGGTTTACTTGTAATAATTCTTTTCATGGGAGATTCAACCAGGCAGGAAATACAGAGAACCTCATTCCAGCCTGAGAATTTGTCATTAATCTCATTCCTAAACAATGTTGTCCTTTCAGTCTCAATTTGATGACTTCTACATTGTCTTTGTTGTGTTTCAACGTCATTGTCTCTTCCTTGTCCTAAAACTATAACTCTATTACCTTCTCTCTAAGCAAGCCAAGCTTTTTTGTATCACACTCCTCATTTTTAAATCCGCATCCTTCCATCAAACTCCTGTTGTATTCTCTCTGCTGCTGCTGTAATCTTGTTATCCTTCTGTCACTTTCACGCACCCTTCATCAACGACGAGTTTTCAATGTTTGGCTTATGTTCATCATAGGTAAACATAATCGTTCAATTTACATTCGAAACAATCTTCCAATATTTGTCTGCTAGAATATTTTGATTGTTCAATCAAATTCTTGTATTTCACTAATTGTTTGCTATCATGTTTTATTGTTGATTTATATTTTCCATAAATGAAACACCGTTGTATTTATACAGCAAGATTTTCAGTAATATTTATCTGCTAGAACTTTTCTAGTATCTAATTTTCCACTGGTAAAAATCTTCCAACACAATGAAAGATTAGAAAAATACAGAAGTTTGAGAGAATTATGTTGCAAAAGACAGAAAGACAGATGAAACTGTGATGGATATAGAATAAATTTATGGAATTTTAGAACAAACAAAAGAATTAAAGATAAAGAGCAAAAAGAGGACAACATTAATTTGGAACAGTTTCTATTGCGAACGTTTTGTTGTATGTTTATATCGACTACATCATATATAAATTAGAAATGTGTTTAAAACATCAAACTGTTCAACGTGTTGTACCCAGTGGTTCACCACAAAGAACAAAACGATAGATTAAACCAACTGTTTATGAAAGCATCAGCTATGATATCCCTGAAAAGTTGAAGCAATTATCCTTATGTTTTGTGTCTGAATATTTTACTACAATAAATGTAACGTTTGATATCAGTTAAAAAAATGATAAGTTTTTCATTTTTCCATGTGGTAAATAAAGAATGTCACTGTTTAACTGTCTTCATCGAATAGTTAATTTGTAATAATATTACCTGAAACAATTGCAATTTTTATCCAAATTTCTGTAAAGTATATAAATAATTTTAAGTCAGTATAAATTAAAGCTATTTATTTACAGATAAAGCCAAGATGACTGAAAAAAACCCAACAAAATAGGCATCAAAACAAAAATAACAAAATAGGAAAATACAACCAAGGACGAGGGCATATAGGAGTAAACAGTAAACTGTTAGAAAAATGATCAGTTTGTGTCTACGTATTACTGAGCGGTTCTCCCTTCAGAATTTTAGCAGACAATAGACAAGTTTTGGAAAGATTATTTTCTGTTTACTGAACAGGTTTGCCCAAACAAACATTTCATGGTTTTGACTATTAACTATTCTTGTACACTATTATTGATGTTCGTATTTTTTTTAAAGATTGAGATTGTCTCTTTGTTAAGGCTAAAGCATTGTTGCTCCTGGTCATCAAAGCATAACAGAGGTAATAGTGTCACATGGACTACTTGATTTTTGTATTATGAATTTTGTCTTGAAATACTTTCTTTTCAGATTATAAAGTTTAACAATTCTAGCACATCTGCATAATGTAACTTCTCCATTCTGTATTAACCTATTCTCATTAGAGGACTGTTTGGACCATTACATGGTTGACATTTTTGTGCCCCACATATTACTTAAATTTCCTAACGTTTAATTTCGTTAATATGTTCTTCAAAATACATAATATTGGCTTATCATCCATTTTTACTGATAAATTGTATGTTGCAGTAATTTATGTAGTGCACAGAATGAGAGTTTCTGAACAACTGTTATTGTGAGTTTATTAAATTGCTATTTTCATATATATATATATATATATATATATATATATATATATATATATATATATATATATATATATATATATATATATATATATATATATATATTTGTATTTTAACACGCAGTGAAGCGAGTAACTTACCAGCAGAGCAGGCACTATATAAGCTTTGTAACAGCTATAATAAAAATTGAAATCGCTGTAAATGGATTATAAATAGTGGTCCAAATATTTCATTGTACATACTACTTTTGTTGAAAATGTTTTTCAGATCACGTTCGGGATATATACCTAGCTTTAACGTCTTGTGATGAATCTATTGCAAATTAGAATGAAATGTCCACAGTAGATATTCGAAACTCATAAGATTTCTTTACTTGTTAGTTTTTAATCTGAGACTAACATGTTGGTGTTAATTGTTCCTGTTTAATAATGCGCAAGTTTGCGATTTTGTTTGTTGCAAATCTGAATATATTAGGCATTAACATATTTATTTTGTCTTTAATAATAATAATAATAATAATAATAATAATAATAAAGTTATTATATCCCTCCGGAACCAATTCCCTCTTGTATGACCGCTCCGGTGGCCTAGTGGTTAGAGCGTCCGCCTCGGATGCGGGAGGTCGTGGGTTCGATCCCTGGTCGAGTCATACCAAAGACTTACAAAAATGGTACTAACAGCTGCCTCGCTTGGCGCTCAGCATTAAGAGGTTAGTGTTAGGACTGGTCGGCCTGGTGTCAAGATAATGTGACTGGGTGGGACATCATGCTACATGTCTGCGGCATGATGCCCCAGAGCTAGACATCACAATAAACTGCCACACTGCAGACATCGTAGCAATATGACTGAAAAATTGTTAAAGCTACGTTAAAAAAAATCATAATCACATAATCACCCTCTTGTATGCCTTCTGAACAAACCTCAACTGTTTCTGCGAGATAAAAACATGCTCCGTATGGTTGACCTTGAAGTTGCTAATGTTATAGGTGGCGCTCTACAGTTTCTTATTTCGCATAAGGTTGGATATTTAAAGAAAAAGAATTTCCCAGGTTTTTCTCACTACTTATACTGGCTAAATAAAAAGGACATTGCATATCTTACGTATTGTTACAAGAACTTCTAATTCCCTTCATTTTGGTGTATGATTGATGGGTGTAATTTGGGTTAGAAAGTATACAAATTGGCCTTACTTAGATGTGCATCTGTCAAAAAGCTGCTAGCTCCACTTGGTCATTTTCATTTCCTGGACTTCAGAGGTAGATTGAAGGAAAAAAAAGCCAATAACATTGTCTTACTTATTATATATTCTGTAATTCGTTCCTTGCACTTTCAGAAGCTGACATTATTTTGGCAAAATTCGTTTTCTTTATTTTAATAACTGCTACAGATGATGTACTTTAAACTGATTCAGGCTGATTTTTTCGCGCATATGAGAGCAGCCATTTTAGTTAGCAGTGTGCTTTTAGCCTTAGATCTTGTACATTTTCCACAAGAACAATGTCCAAAGATAGTTAAACCACAGTACATGAAAGTTAGAGGTATGCCAGCTTGGGTCCTACTAAACACCCCAAAGACACACAAAGACAGCGCAAAGACAGGCAAATGCACGCAAAGACAGCAAACAGATATATTAAACTGACAAAAATGGTCAATACTGAATGTTGATCCCAATATTATAAAAATAGAAATGTTTTTATAGTCCGTATTTTTTTTTTTTTTCTTTTTTTTTCTTTTTTTTTTTTTTTTTTTTTTTTT
>JAECUM010069484.1:0-20000 GCA_016617855.1 Megalonaias nervosa
ATATATAATTTAATCAATGAAAGTGGTAGTACTGGCAGAAACATATACTGTTGAGAAACACGATTAACAAATATTTTAAACGTTAGTGTTCACAAGTGGATAATAGCGGTTCTCATGGCAATGCTTGATTTAAAATTATTGTACACTATATTATGAAATGAAGACGTGCTTTAGGTTTTGTCTTCTGGCTGTATGTAGGCTTATTAATAGAAAATGACTGCTAAATAAGTGCCCTCTGTGTTGTAATGGAAATACGTTGTACGTTGGTCCAGGGGATTGTGCTAATTAAAAGCGGCATAAAATCTCAAATCATTGATTTCTTTCATAACGAAATAATATAAGTAAATGGAGTAGTACATGTGTTACAATGATTAGAATGACCTAATGGTTACAATAAATATGAGTACTGTAACTGTTTGCTACAATTACTGAAAAGTTAAAACTCGGTATGTTTTGTTTTGTTTGTTGGCATCCGTTAGTCTCGAGAGACGATGGAAGTGCGCCCATTATAGATGTCCTGGTTGGTAGTTGTGCAGCATCTTCTGTGGCTATGGAGCCCCACACGGGAGTGGCAGTCCTTGCTGCAGTTGCTGCACTTGAAGGTTAAGTCTGGTGTGAGTTGAAGCTGCTTCCTCTTCCTCCGAGATCGTTTTTCATCGGCGTGCAGTCGTAGCTTGTCCTAGCTGGCTTTCAGACCAGTGATCAGAACATGTCTCCAGCTGGACTTGTCTAGAGCAAGCTCTTCCCAGGCGTTGACATCAGTCTTAAGGGCTTTCATGTCGCGCTTGCAGACATCCTTGAAGAGGAGATGTGGCCGTCCGATCGATCTTCTGGCAAAGGCAAGCTTCGAATAAAGAAGGACTTTGGGGGAGGAGTGTGACCATGCTGGGAATCTTGACACTTTCAAGCACCTCGTTGTCTGTCACTCGATCGCTCCATGTGATCCCGAGTATTCGTCGGAGGCATCGCATGTGAAAGGCGAAGGTTTTCTCCTGTGAGCCGTACAGGGTTCAGGTTTCACTGGCGTACAGGACAGGGCTTAGCACACAGGCACGGTACACGGAGATCTTAGTGTTCAGGGTCAGCATGTTGTTGTTCCACACTTTCTGCGACAACCTAGAGAGAGCTGTTGTTGCCTTTCTAATCCGCTTGTTGAGCTCGGCGTCGAGCGAGAGGTTGTTGGTGATGGTAGAGCCGAGGTACGTGAATTGACTGACTACTTCTAGTTTATAGTTGTTGATAATGATGGTGGGAGGATCCGCATCCTGAGTGATCACGATGGTTTTCTTTAAAATGATGGTCAACCCAAACTCATCGCATGCTTTAGCAAAGAGGTCTATCAGGCATTGTAGTTCAACCTCTGTGTGAGTGGCTAGAACAACGTCGTCTGCAAATAGCATGTCCCTAATGGTTGCTTCTCTTACTTTGCTCTTTGCCTTCAGTCCTGCCAGGTTGAACAGTCTGCCGTCTGATCGCGTGTGCAGGTAGATCCCTTCTGTGGACGTCCCAAAGGCGTATTTGAGCAGGACAGCGAAGAAGATGCCAAAGAGCGTGGGGGCAAGGACACAGCCTTGTTTCACTCCACTGTGGACGTCGAAGGGGTCGGACGATGAGCCATCATATTGCACCATGCCTTTCATGTCGTCGTGGAAGGACTGGACCATGCTTAGCAGCTTTGGAGGGCATCCAATCTTCGTCAGGATTGTGATGAGTCCGTCTCTGCTGACCAGATCGAATGCCTTGGTGAGGTCAATGAAAGCCAGGAAGAGGGGTCTGTGTTGTTCTCTGCACTTCTCCTGCAGTTGCCTGATGGAGAAGATCATGTCGATTGTGGACCTCTCTGCGCAGAACCCGCACTGCGACTCTGGATACACTCTGTCAGCAAGAGTCTGCAGTCTGTTCAGGATGACTCGTGCGAAGACTTTACCCACGATGCTGAGAAGGGATATGCCCCTGTAGTTGTCGCAGTCGCTTCTGTCGCCCTTGTTCTTGTACAGGGTTACGATGTTGGCATCTCTCATGTCCTGAGGCACTGCACCTTCATCCCAGCATTGGCAGAGGAAGTCGTACAAGTGTATGAACAGAACGCTGCCGCCGCACTTGATAACTTCCAATGCGATGCCATCCTTCCCAGGGGCTTTACCTGAGGACAGTTTCTCTAAGGTCTTCTTTTGTTCTGCCGCAGTAGGTTTCTCGTCCAGTTCGGTCATAAAAGGGAGGTTTTCAATGGTGTTAAGGGCATCGTTGGTCACGTGGTTTTCTCTGGAATACAGTTCAGATTCGCACTCCATCAGGCGCTCCATATGCTTGCCCCTGTCGTGTATGGTATCGCCAGCGGCAGACTTCAGTGGTGCTGTTACTTTCTTCGTGGGACCCAATGCTTTCTTTATGCCATCGTACATGCCTCTGATGTTTCTGATATCAACCTCTGACTGGATGCTCTGACAGAGCTGGAGCCAGTATTCAATGGCGCACTGCCGTGCTAACCTCTGCACTTTGCTTCTGGTAGACCTGCATGCCTGTAGTGTCCTATGGCAGGGGGACCGCTTGTATTCCAGGTGGGCACTGCGACGCTCTTCAATGGCTGCCATGAGTGTGGCAGAGTTGGCCTCAAACCAGTCGTTGTTCTTTGTCTGCTTCTTACGAAAGATCCTTGTGGCTGTGCTGTACACAGTATCTCTGATGTGATCCTATCTCTCTTTGGCACTACCGTTGGGAGGTTCTGAACTGAACCCCTTGGAGACGGCGTAAGTGAATCACTTAGCCTTGTCTGGATATGACGTCTTGCTCACATCAATGCGAGGTTTACCATCTAGCCTAGAGCGGTGGATCTTCTTTGGCTGAAGCTTCATTTTGCAGCAAACTAGCGAGTGATCGGTGTCTCAGCCAGCGCTGTGGAAGGTACTGGTAAGAAGTACATCCTTCATGGCAGACCGTCGCGTGATGATCAAGTCCAGCTGGTGCCAGTGTTTGGACTGGGGATGCCTCCAAGGCACTTTGTGCTGTGGCTTTGTCTGAAAGAATGCATTGGTGATGCTGGTCGTGGTACGAGCACATCTCTAGTAGTCGCTGCCCGTTCTCATTCATCTTCCCAATGCCAAACGTGCCAAGACACAAAGGCCAAGAGTCATGTTCTCTTCCTTGGGAATTTTGTCGATGAGCGAGTCAAGCTCGTCGTAGAACGCATCCTTGATATATGTGGTGGCGCTGAGTGTGGGAGCGTAAACGCTGATCAGGTTGACAAGCCCGGTTTTGGTTTGGAGGCGGAGAGATAGCAGTCTTTCGTTTCCTTGTTGGCAGGGTTCTATCATCCCCAACCGAGAGTTCCTGACGGCGAATCCAACACCATACTCACTGGCTTCGTAGGTGCTCTGTCCGTTCCAGAAGAACGTGTAGTTCTTTTCTCTGAGGTACCCGAAATCTGGTAGCAGTGTCTCCTGTAGTGAGGCGATGTCGACAATCTAGTCTTGCAAGTTATTCGTTGATGACTGAAGTCTTTCGAACATCGCTGATTGCCTGGAGGTCATCTGAGAGCCCAGTCAGCATGGTCCGGACATTCCAGGTACCTAGCTTGAGGATTGTTGGTTTCCTTGTTGCTTTTCTTTTGTTGTTTCTTGGTGCAGTAGTTGCAGTCCACTTATCAAGTACTGGTGTACCTTAAGCCCTACGCACCCAGCAAGGCAGGCGAACTGTGACTGGACGGCACCTTATTGGCCGGGGGTTGCCCAGCTTGAGGCGGGCAATAGCTGTCCAGTAAGACCTGTTGATCTCTCCCACCGTCGGAAGCAACCCCTGGCGTCTGACTCTACGTCAATCGAGTTGTGACTTATAACCGGTAACTGTTGCTTCCCGTGTTGTGTCGACGCTGTGAGGCGAAGCTGGAGTGTCATTTCCAGGGCGCAGCTGATGGATCCAAGGGAAAGGACAAGCCGATACGTCATGGCACCAGCGACGTCGCAGGAGTTGCCGAGATGACACTGAAAGCAATGCCAAGTCGCCTTAGGGACTCCCTCTCCGGATTTTCTGTTGGGGTTCACTCCCTTAGCCTTTCCCATGAGAGGGTATAGTCACAAGGCAGCGAACGTTTGAAGTCGGAGTTTACCTTCTCCTAGATGGGCAAGCACCCAAGGTTAACGGGCCCCATCTGCCCGAAGCATCTGGTTTTGAGGCGCCAGAAACTCGCCTGTCATCCCTTCTCCAGTGAGATTAGACAGGTTCCGCCGGGCTTAATAGCCAAGCCACTCGTGAAGGCCTGGAGCTTTATTTGGTTGTCAGAGGCTGCCTCAGGCGCAAGTGGGTGCTTATCTCCCACATCCGCCCCCGGCGATACAACCCTTGGAACCCACTCGGTATGTAATATAACAAAAATCTTATAAATTGTATTGGCCATGTAACGGTGTGTACGTCCATTATATTTGTTAGTATGCAATAAGACAAGAATTTGCAGTGTTGATAATGCACAATATGCAGTTACATGGGTGTTTTGCTACGTTAAACAAGTTTATTAGGTACATTGTATATCCATATTACATTCTTTAACTAAAACCACTTATAATATTCTGTCTTATCGGCATATGTTTTAACCTGTGCATTTTATTTAATTACCTTCTTCCGTGCATCGTGTAATTGTTTTCTTCCAATGACGACCATCTCCAAGCAGATTAGTTGTTTGTTTTAACATTCACAGCGCAAATTAAAAATAAAATATCATTTTAAATTGAAGCCCTACCATTGCATATTCAATACACTGTCATATGTGTTTTCTTATACTAGCAGGGCTAAATGAAAAATTGTATAACTATGACGTATGTAGGTAACTTGAAAGATCACATAAGGATTTCAGTAAAGGTGCGTCTCGCTACAAAATGTAAAACGTTCATAAATTATTAGTACTCCCCTTCAATCCCAAATATATTTACTCTAGTATAACTTGATAACGACTTTTACCTAGTCATATACGGCGACTTCTCTTAGCGACTAACCGATTCACCTTTCTGGTCAGTGATACATAGAATATAAACTGAAAGTACAGCTAGTTTTATTGGCCTGCGAAGGATTTTACGACGTCATCTCAAAACGTTTTACTTTTCCCTGATAGTTTTATTACGTTTCATGTAGAAACAAGAATCCTAGAATGCGTCGATTATCGTGTTGCAATCATCATTCACAAAGCGTCCCTGAGTTTTCGATAAAAACTTAAGTGAAAGATGATGTTCAGAACATTTTGAACATTGCATAGTACATAATGATTTTAGGCCTAAATGAACGTCATATGCATCTATAATTTCGGATGCATCAACCAAATCGACTACAATAGTATTATTTGATTTCCTTTCGTTTTTCTCCTCTCTTGCAAATAGTTCAAACTGCAGTGGCTCAGTATTTATCGTGTCTGACTTGCGACCATACGATGCGGGATCGAATCCTACCATGGACCAGACTGGGTCAGTTACTGTGGTGTGTCCATTGGCAAGGCACTTTACTCCGATTGCCTCATCATTAAATAACCGTAACGAACAAATAAACAAATGGTTCGACACATTCGTAATGTTTACTGCTTAACCGAGTTGTGTACCTCTCATAAGGATAGTTATAAAGACCACAGCTGTGTGTTGTACCGTTATTTACCTATAAGGAACAGAAAATAAAACTTTTTTTTTTCTTAGTATATAATTTAATACCGTCAGTGCGACTGAAGACAATATGCGTTGGTCCATGCAAAACAAATAAACAAATTAATAATAATAATAAGAAGAAGAAGAAGAAGAAGAAGAAAAAGAAGAAGAAGACGAAGAAGAAGAAGAAGAAGAAGAAGAAGACTGATGTGACCTCATAATATTTTCACTATAATTCAAATTATATCCTCAATGGAATAGTAAGTACAGATTCAACTATTACAGTTATTATGAAAAATGAAAAACTAAACGGCCTTATCTTAAGAAATTTCGTGTGATGTTTTAGATTTCAAACACAAAATATCCTGTACAGATTGTTTAACTATCTTGTTTAAATGCCCACTTCACACAGACGAAACCCAATTAGAAAGTGCTCATATGACTGTTACAACTAAATAATATTTTTCGATTATTGTAATACATAAAAAAATATTGGCACTTCAGCACATTCAAAGATATTGGTACATCAACACATTCAAGATCTGGAATTCATTCGGAACACTCCTTTTTGTTTGAACGTGTGATATATTTTGGACTTAATTTACAATAATATATGTTCTTTAATTTTCATTTTATAACTTAGAAGAATTAAATTATTTGTTAAGTTTTGCAAAACCCTTTAGTTGGCTTCTTTCTGTCACTTAGTTTAAGATCGATGAGTTGTAACAACACAATGTGTAGAAAAACATATCTCTACAGACCCACACTTATAACTGTGCAAATAAACGACTACCGCTTATCACGAAACACCAATACCACAATTCTACTACTACAGATCCATAAAGACTAAATATTTCCTCACCACCGCACTAACATAGCAATATACAATACTGACAATATATGATAGCGACGGCAATAATAATAATAATAATAATAATAATAGTAAATAGTGCGTTGCCGAAGAGCACGAACAACAAGAGAGCTCATGTATTTCACTAATTTAAGAAACATTTTCTGCATCTTGTAACACATATCCCACTGTTTCAACTATCTTTCTGTTATTTCCCTAACTCAAGTAGAAAGCGTTCTTTCGAACGTGTATCTGTTTGACATGTACTGCTTGTTATACTGTCTGTCTGTTATGCATTTTGGCATTCTGCACGGATGCTACATTAAACAAAATCTGCGCTTAAAAACATAAATGGCCAAGTGCTCCCTTGATGTTTTGTGTATTCGATTATATTAACGTAGCGTATTCAAAAATACTAGAAACTTTTGCACCATTTTCCGAGAACATTTGTAAAAGTGTTTTGAACACGAAATCTATAAATAAAACTCACGCACGATAAATAGGAATTTTCAGTGTTTATAGCGAAATGGACTTCTTATCTCTCTCTCTCTCTCTCTCTCTCTCTCTCTCTCTCTCTCTCTCTCTCTCTCATACCATCTAATATTTACCATCATATCTTGTTTATTTCTTATAGACCGTGGTATGTGGCCTTCCCTAAACCTAGGACTTTACGTTCAGCCAGTTGAAGATATTCAATATGTAACAGACAAACCATTTTTGAAGAAAGGTCCATTAATATGAAATACATATATACATTATCATATCTATACAGACTATAATTTAATATGATATCGTCATTTTTCACAGCTTTGCCAGCCTTATTGATTTTTGATAAACTTTTGCTACAGATTTAAAGATTATAAAGGTCTGCAGATATCTAAATTCTTAAGAACCGATGGTCTTGACAAAGTAGTTCTCATCTAGTATATCATGGTACAGTGTTCTTCCAACTCTCAGTGGTATCTCTTACTTGCACAAACATAAAACATCGGTTTCTACGTACACCATTCATTGCACGCGATACAGTTACATGCTATTTGTCAATTGTTAATGGGATTTTGAACTAAGGCAATGTCTTTCATTTTAGTATATAGGACATATTGTCAAGGTGACACACGTAACTGGTACTCATTGCACGTGATTCAAGGTATCTATACCGAAAGTAAATATCATTAATGAATGGAATAACGTCGAGCAACCTTGAACTGGGGAAAACTTGGACCAGTTATGAATATATCCCAGAGATCAAAACACGAGCATCATAAACATGGCCGCCAACAGGGTAGGATAACTAGAACAACATTCCGGGACCGCACAACTATCAGGGGGCTATCGGTGAAGACAAGAGTTGGGTTTGTTTCTGTAATTCATAAGGGCCTACTGGATAATTTTTCCTAGGGCCCAAAATCCTGATCTGGCCTGATCTTAAAGCTATAGCACGGCCTATATAAAGGTTAAAACTAAGAGATAAATCTTCAAGTACAATGTAGACTTATTTCTGACAGATAGTTTGCAATGTATTAATCCCAATTATCTCTCTAGTGCTTATTCGAAAATCCCAGCTGTAAGCAAATTATACATTATATGCTCCTCTATATTTAAATTTCTACCTCCATTTCTGCTGACGACAATCTTAGCATAAATGGATCTTCGAAGTATATTATATCCAACTATTTTCTTTGCAATCGATATACTCCTATCGCCACCCGACCGGGAAACAGCACTACAAACAGTAACCTTTCATCAAAGTATGAAATTCTTAAGCATCTTCAGATGCACATATTACCAGCGAAAACATGCAAAACAAATACATAATGAACTTCACCAATGATGCGCTGGACACGTCATGAGAAGATTTTGTAAAACATTTTGATTTTTCGTCTTTCCTCGAAAAAGTTTATGCAGGAAAAGCAGGTGTGACTCAAGCCATATACACGTGATTCCCTCGTGATGATATTCATACCACGTTTAATTACGTAATCTCAAACATCTCCAAAGCTATCGGTTTGAGGGACAACATACAATATTAAATCGTTATGTGACCTTTTAGATCATACACCGCTCGCCACCCGCATTCCCGAATGTGAATCACTACGTGCTTTTTGGTGGTAATGCATAATATACAGTTGTATTATTTCATTTCAAGTGATTTGAACGCCATATAGCAGAAGGGAAACGGAAGGCCAGCGCCGGAAAGGAAGATTGCACATTCCTGGGATATGCATACGCAACGACTGCCTCTATTCATGGCAGAAGTTATTCACTCAAAGCATGGTGAATTTTTAGCAAAGTACTTATAACATTGCAATCTCTGGACGGAATATTCAAGTCCGAATACTCAATAGGATTCTTGTGCAAAGACACTACTTAATGTACCAATCAATCCTGTAATTTTACTACTAACATATTTTGTATTAAATGAAGCAACATATGCTCTTCAAGATTACGGTTACTCATTCGTGCCACACACGTGCGTTGGTAACGATCTTAACAAAACTGAACATCCGAGTACAAGGAATCCTGTGCACTCCAACCCCTGTATTAAAATCTTTTATTTAGGTATAAATAATCCACGTATATTTGTAAAATATAAAAGCAAACGTCATAATATAAATAATGTTAATTCAGGTCTCATTATTTGCAGCATTTTATATATGAAAATTAGCAAGGAAACAGTAGACATCTGTATTGTAACCAAATCTCTCTCTCTCTCTCTCTCTCTCTCTCTCTCTCTCTCTCTCTCTCTCTATATATATATATATATATATATATATATATATATATATATATATATATATATATATATATATAATGTTTATTTTAGTGTATGTGATGTTAAACACAGTTTGTCTTATTACCTATACTAACATTGCCCGTACGCTCCGTTGCAGACTCCATCATCGACAACTACAATTCTCTCCACATATCAACAGCCGGAGAGAGCTACAGGCAGCCTTGACCCTTATATGTCGTCGCATAATGCACTAGTAAATGTGGGTCTAAGTAGTATGTTAGGGGTAATCACTAGATCAAGTGTCACATACTCTGATCTACCGATATATTATCCGCCAGCAGATCGAGGTCTGTGATGTTTCCAGTTTAATCCATTTCATAAGTGAGTTTATATAGTATATAATCTGTCAAATATCTCACTTTACCTAAATACGTTCTAAACGTGTCGAACCGCGTGCAGTATTTACCTTTGACGGGGGATAAACGTTCTTTTGGGTCAAATTTATAGGTCACGTTGATAGTATTGCACCAAGGAGCTTGCCATACGTTGCCTGTCTCACGGTTTATATGTAGGTAGTGGATAGGGCAGATTTGACTGCATTTTAAAAACTACTGGTAATTGTGTCCCGCCAAATCAAGACACACATTTTTAGCATTAAAATTGATGGCGCTCATTGACGTCAAAACGACCATAAAAGTCAATTATTTACGCTAAGCTGTTTTAATAACTTTTAAATCGGATACACATAAGGTAGTTGCATTCACACCATTCGAATGAAGCTAAGGGAATGGGCGAGGCGTGCGGAGGTTACAGAGTTGTGCATATTCCGTGTTGCAAATTTTATTTCATTTCTTTAAATTGATCAAAATTGTTTGTTTTGTTTTGACTTCAATTTTCTATCAATAATTATTAAAAATTTACATTTAAAAAATAGACCTAGAAATGACTTTAGTTTTCATGACGTTCGCGATGATTGCCTTTTTCCTGCCCTCTTTTCGTTTTGCTCGCAGTCTCCCATGTCTTGAAAGGTGAGACACAATCAAGTGTGCCGTCGTTTGCTGTTTGATGTGGTACAACAAGTATTTGACCAATTGATTATTCAGTTGAAGATAGCTAGGCGGATGGACGCAATTAACTCTAACAAAAGGTTTGGTATTACTCGCACGGGTTTATGGGCTTGCTAAATCAATAACCATATATTTCCTGGAGTAAGTGCATCTTAATTCCCTTCACAGCGCTAGTGGTTTTGATTTCATGGCCTAAGTAACAATTCGTACGGGCTTTTGTGGTAAATTATCTACTTATTGAGATATCAAGCAATCGTGCCAGTTCTTCAAGTTATTTCTGCGAATATATTCCTTTTTATATTTGTGATCCATCATTATGAAGAAAACCTTAACTAATTTTGATTTATGATTTTCAGTTCTAAATTTAGATTATGCTCTGTTTTTCTGGCGAATTTGACATGCATTTGTAACGGGCTGGGACAGGGGGAAATCTTCGATATCTGTCACTTTGTTAAATACGAAAAGTTTTATAAGGATTATAAATGAGGGATACATTACACACCTTTAGTCACACCAAGTGAGGGCATTACAAAATATAAGTGTTTGACATAATGATCAAAGGTATCTGAATCTAATATAATGTTAGTTGTTTTAGCACTGAGCTGTTCTTACTGAATAGCATTGGTACCTTTATCGTGTGATACTTATACCATAACCTTACATTTGAGATTGGTGTAATGAAATTTATGAAATATATTTAATATGTTCACCATTTTGCCAGTCTTTGTTGTTGTTTTTACAGAATCAGGAATATTTTGAGGGCTGTGTACTCTTCGTATACAATTGATAAATTAAAAGGACCAGAATGTTCATCGTAGCAACATTAAGTTGGCCTAATTTTGTGAGTTTTATTTCTGTTAATTTCTCGTATAAAATTTAGAACCGGTTTGAAAGAAATTCGTGACAGCCTTAGTCAAAGACTCTTATATGTATAATTTATCATGGACGTCCCACCTGGCTCTAACTATCAGAACCAAACATTTTGTTTGTGTTTTTTTTTTATAAAGAAATAATTTACTCCGTAGCTATCTAGTAACTAGTTTAATTTGAAAAATCCACGAAATTCATTAAAAGCGTTTGTTGTTGTCATTGTAGAAATTTATGCAATGCAATACATGCCCCTTTTCACCTGAATCTCGTTTCAAATGAAAGACAAAACTTGCTAACGCTCAGAATGAACAGCAAGCAAACTTGTGATGAAATGCAAGTAAATTAGGAATTTTGATCCTATCGAGCCTGGGACTTACTTCTAATGCTAAAATATTTAAATGTTACACAAATTCACATAAGGAAAAATAACATTATACTCTATTGGAGTTATTAACATGTAAACAAACTAATAGCAGATGCACTTTCGTGTGTATAGAAATATTATATTTTTCATGTATGTTTTGTGTCAGTCATTTTTTTGATCACATGTATATTTGACTAATAGTAGAAAGAAAGCTTTATTAAATAACTTTCTTTTTCTTAATTAGTGGAGGTGTTATGTATATTTAATTTCCGATGTTCGCTTGCTAGGTTGTATTTTCATTACATACTATGTATACAAATATTTTGGACTTGACCTTGTCGAAAATCACATTTATTTACTACCTGACTTGAATCATTGATTTTTGATTCGTAAACAACAATTTTATCTCATTCTGAGTCTAGAACTTTGGAAATTCCCCATGATGTGCCATGCCTTTCTGTTGTTAACTACATTTTAAACTATAATGTTAGTAATAGACTTCTAATGATAATAAGATTTTATTTTGTAAACATTAAGAGCCTTTTAACAGGTTATGTTCCATTAGGTGATTTTGTTTTTGTGGTTTTTGGTTTTAGAAAATGCTAATTGTGAAATGAGGTCAAGTAGACGACTATCTAGTCATACTTTTCTAGATATTATTGATTCGTGCTTTATGATCTTAGTATAATCAGTTGTGTTATTTTTCTGTCGAATTCTCCATTTGGAACGGAATTTATTTATTCAAATTATTTGTTCACTGGAAACACATCGTGCTTTTCAACATTAACATTCTTGAAAAAGAGATTTGAATTTATAGTGAAATTTCCAATAAGGATATATTCATGATGGTATTATTATGATTTATCAAAATATTGTTGTCAAATCACCACTACACGGGCCACCACAGGCACATCAAAACATTAAGTATCTGATTTAATTTGAATATGCACTAAATTTTATTCATAAGTTTAATCATTAGGACTTGAGTGTAGCTCTAGGCTTATTGGGGGTTCAGTTCGCAGTAACGTAAGTTTCTTTTCACATTTTCTCTGTGTTTTCTAAGGAAAAAATTATTTCTTGAAGTTTACAAATCTCATAGCTTCTCACACTTTTATATAACGTATTTTAATACATAGAGTCGTAACATTATACACAAGCAAAAATCATAAAAATTCAAAAATGTAGCTTATGTTACCCTACATCACGGATTAAACAAGTTTCTAACTTTGAATCAAATATTATCAAATTCCATACACGGTAGTCAGATCCCAATTGGGGGTTTCCGAGATTTAAACCTGGTCTGTATTTCTTTTATTGCTCTTTAGATCTCCTCGTTGTATTCGACATTGCTGTCTGTGGGAAAGTGGAGGTTACCAATAATGATGGATTCCTTTTGTCTCTTGCAGGCGAACGAGGCAGCAACAAACTCAGTTGCTGTGTCTGTGTCGTTATCAGAGACATCTAAGTCGTGCTTTGCAATAATAACTACTCTTCCATGAGAGCTGTTTGGATCCTCTTTCCAGGCAACAAACTTGTATCTTTCTGGTTGTACCTATATTTCAAATATTGTAGGGTTGTACAATGTTTATCTCGCAGATGTAATGGCAGGATTGGCATACTATAGCATGATCCCAGAATGGCTCTGGCTTGGATAGTATGCTTTGGAAATTGATTATTTGAATGCAAAGTTTGTTCTTTGGGATTGGTACTCTTGTACGACTTGATGTTTAGGCAACGAAATAAGTATCCCATGTCACAAATGGAGCTAATTGTGCTATAACAAGAAGTATGATTTCGGGTGCTACAATTGGTATAAGATTAATTGCATTCTTCTAATAAGCTGGTACTAAAGTAAGCCACAGCTGCAACAATAAGAATTACGTATGTGTTTTCTAAAGGTTCGTATACTAATGTGGGCCTATTAATGCAATCCCTATCGAACCAACGTTCACAAGTAGAAGGCGACTGATCGGACAGTCTTAGACCACACACAGGGTTTCCCACAGATGGTGCATGGGTACTTAACTGGTTTAGGTCCTGGGTTGATATGACAGTCGGGAACGTTGAGTATCATTCAAGAATACTAGTACAGTAGAAGGTCAGTCTTGCATTTCTTGGAGCTTGCAGCATCTGATGTTGATGTATATTATTTACGCTGCAATTACATTGAACTGGGCAGATGTGGATTGTAACTGACGAATGTGCTTATATGTATCCATTCTGGCGTTGAATATCGCACGAAATACTGACAGTATGGGGGTGGAATTATCGGTAGAAACAAAACAAAAATCAAACCCCAAAAACATATCGAACACTAGGGTCAAATGGAACTAAAACATTTGTCATGTGATTTGGGTAACGTCTATGTTACTGTACACAAAACACCTTCAACACCGGTGAGTCTCAAAAGGTATACAGTGCCACATCCTGTCTGGGAAAGTAGCTAAAACTACGTTTACGAATGCTGTGCCAACCTATTATGGGTGGAAGTAGAAAGAATGTTCAACACAACCAAAAGGAACAATAGCATGAGGTGAATAAAGTCTATGTAGCTGCTAACAAGTACGTTCTCTCCTACTCAAATTACTGCGTATTCCTTCACGCATGCTCATATTCTGCCAAGAGAGTGTGTGTGCGTGTGGGTGTGTGAGTGTGGTGAGATAGAGAGAGAACTCAGTGCTATAACGAATTCGCAGAATGAGTAAAAATCCTTTTGAACTTCATAATATTTACCCGTACCTTTATAATGGTCTCATAGGACCCTGATTTTTAAGTACACTCACGGCCTCTTCCAAGAACTATTGAGGTGAAATGATGTCAAGTGAAACGACGAACTCGACGAACTCCATCCTTTACAATATTCAACAGCACAAGGTAACTTTGAACGGTAAGAGCTTGTGTCTTTATGTGTTGATTTATCAGACCTCTTTGACAATCTTTGACAATGCTCACTGCTTCTTCGAATCATTTCCTAGTCCCAGTTATAATGAGAAAATAAATTTATGACACAGTGGTCTTTGAACAAATTGCTGACCGTTGTAACAGGGCATAAACTCGTTAAAAAAATCTGCTTCAGAAATTATTATTGTTGTCCACCAAATAAGCCAGATTCTACCGCGAGGAAATGATACATAATATATCTACTGAGAGTAACCGATCACAGTATAAATATCAAGTGTATAAATATCACACACATGTATTAGTCAGTTTAAGTAATTAATTATGGTAGTAAAGCATAAGATGTAGGTCACAGACACCTTTGTTTGTAAGGTGTAATAATGGAGATGAATCCACTTATCAAGCGTCATAATTCAAACACGTACAGTACACACGAAGTTAAATTTAAATATAAAACCCCATAGTCACATAAACATAAAATATAGGTTTAAAAGATCCCGCTTTGCATTCAGGGTCAAGCATTTGTCAAGATATAATACTTGTAACAAAAGTTAAACAGGTCACATAAGCATCGTAGCTAAATTTGATCAGTTGTATGCTACTTTTGATAATAGCGTTATATATTGATGCATTCAGCATATTTTTTATATCCAATTTTAATCCAGTTCTCTATGATATTTGACACAAATGTACCGGGAGGCAATGAAAATATAGCCTTGCCTTTCATCGTGGACAAATGGCACATTGTTTAGTCGGATATCATTGAAACATCATTTGTCACAATGGATCTTTTTTTATCTTTGTCCAAAAGTGATGAGAACAAACGCGCTTCCTGTTAAATGTTATCGTTATTAAGGAATTGGTCTGTTCCGACTCCGACAACAATGTCCCAGTAATAAAACGTAATGTTTCCTTATATGTTGCGTCTACAGCTTTTGCATTCGTTGTGATGCTACTCTACCTGGAATATGTCAGTTGTTGTTGTTGCATTTGTAGTGTTTAAAGCCATTTTTCAGCACAAGGTAGGCTATACATGGCGGCCAGTATAACTGGTGGAGGAAGAATCTTGGAAAACCCCGGGATAAACCACCGACCCACTACAAGCTACTGGCATGCTTTCTCAAGTACCCACGTTAGCCGAGCCAGAGACTCGAACCCACGCAGACAGAGATGAGATGGCAATGATCCGGAACGGTGAGCGCTTTAGACCACTTGGCTACTCGGGGCCCCGGAATATGTCAGAGATTAACATACACATACATGTCCTTGTTAAAAAATTAGTTTTATACGTACGATATTGTGTATAAAAATTTAAATTAAAAATAATTACGCAAATATCAGATATATATATATATATATATATATATATATATATATATATATATATATATATATATATATATATATATATATATATATATATATATACTATATATATACAGAAAGAGAGAGATTAGCTATAATGATGACATTATTACGTCCTGATAGTAACTCTTCTGTACTATTTTGTTCTATTTCTGACTAATATTTCTCACTAATACATTCTTTTACCAACGATCAGACACGAAACGCCTTTCGAAGTTAAAGACATGACCTTTTAAACGACGCATTTGAAAAATATAACAAACTATGACAAACGTGCTTGGTCGTTTAACAAGAGCAGACTGTACTACTGTGACTGTGATATGGTTTCTTGTTTAACGGCACAGCAACAGAAGTTTAGTACCGAGGCCTTTGAAGTAAACTGTCTTGTCCAAGGGAGTACCACGGTAGCAGACAGAGTTTATCCAATGACAGGATTCAAACGTGTACCCTTTTGGTCACAAGTCCAACACGCGAATTACTGAGCCATTGCCGCTCTGCCTCCATTTGTCCCCTCTTACGACATGAGAGAAAGGACATCGGGCCTACTTTACATCGCGGAACCAATTGAGGAGAAAAATAATGAATACACTAAAGCAAATGTGCACAATACATATTTGTAATTGATCAACAGAATGACCTGGACAAACAAATTTAAATTTTCGGAGTGTAAACTAATCCAGTTATTGATACGTTTACCTTAAGGTTCAAAATTGTGGTGGCCTCTAATTGATATTTATTTTTTATCTTCTCTAAAGCAAACCACTGCAAAGTTTAATGTAGCTACAGGGAACATAATGCACGTTAAAGTTGGTCAACGTCACCTGGACATTTTTACATCTCTACGTGAAGACGATCAATGGTTTTTTATAGAACAAAAATTATACGATGCAAGATACATGTTTTGAAATTCAACCAATATATTATAGTAGACGAATGTCATTTTGTCCTTTTTATCCCAATGTGTTCCCACTATAATGCATCGAGTATAAAACGTATGTGAAGAAGGTTCAATCTCGAGTACATAAACAAAGCTGCTCAGGGACAGATGGATGAAAAGATTCACAAACCGATAGCCAGACCTGAGGTGGGAAGGTGGGACTGACGAAAATACATAACCATAACGTTAAGCCTCGCCTAACCTGTTTATAAAATAGTAGACTCACCGATTGAAGTTTTATTAGTAAAAATGGATCCATGAATAATTCGTCCTATTTTATGAAAAGGCCTTTTAAGAGATACCGTATTACACACATAAACAACTAGAGTGATCTAATTGTAGCACCATAACGGCAAATATAAATAGACACAAATGTTTATGATCAATGTCATCAACCTTGATTGTATTCAAGTATGGAAGCAATAAACATTACGAATCACATTTTATCGACAGAATTAGAGGAATCGGCACAAACATACGCTGGCAAACACCTTATCGCCGCAAAATCAAGGTCGTATATATTGATATGTGATATCTGAACTAACAATCATACATGCTGAAAATGCCAAATGAGCCATTTTGTTACTGTGCACTGACATCTAACTTTAACATTTCAAAGGAAAATGTAATTTTCTTGATCAGTCTTTACCTTATAGTATGGAAAATATAAAGTATGTTTTGTTTTTTTTCACAAGAATAAGACATAACAGTACTATTTAGAGATAACAAAATAACATTGTGTACTTGTCATTTGAATGTAAATATAAAGCAAGTACATATTTGTTTTGCTGCTAATTCAGCCTAGTCAGCAAGAAACCATCAAAGTAAATAAAAATTAATGTTATTTAGTGACATATCAATAGGTGTGGAATTTAAACTACTGTATAGATTTTACCACAGGTACTGGCGCTTTTGTTTTTGATGTTATAGTTTATCTCTGAAGCAACGTGGCTGAACTAAATAGGTTTGATACTCAAAACTAAATGAAGGTGTACAATGGACTGGAACTAATTAAGCATGAAGATAATTGACAATAGCAAAATTCTACGCCAGTTCTGGATGTAACCTAACAAGGCAAATTTCTAAGGTGTATATTAATTTACAAAACGAATTCAAGCTACAACGGAGTCTTTGTCTCATATTCCTGGAAACAAAATTGAAACCTAGTGTCATACCTTTCTAAATAAACAAAATCAGTAACCAGTTACGCACATTTGTTCTAAAAGAACTTGATTAAACTATTTGTTTGAACATGTGAGCAAAGTGCCCATTGCAAACAATGAACGTTAACATTATATATATATATATATATATATATATATATATATATATATATATATATATATATGTGTGTGTGTGTGTGTGTGTGTGTGTGTGTGTGTGTGTTTGTGTGCGTGTGTGTGTGTGTGTATTACTTATCTCATTCACGGCTGTGCATACTGGTTAGACACTGACACTGTAATGAAGTAATTACGTTAACTCGTTAAACTGCAAGCTGCATTGAAGCGACTGGTTTTAATAAATCTTTAAATGTTTCCCACTTTTGTATAAAGGAGTATACAAACGTGAACAGTTTTCACTACCGTCTAGGAGTTTTGAGCAGTAAATTCTGCTTGACTGTTTCATTTGTTTTCATGTGTACATCTGAATAAAGGTAATTTCATGAAAAGTATTGGTGCATTCTTCTTTTGGGGGGGGGGTGGGGGGTGGAGGCATATCTCTAATCAGCGATGCATTTAAGCGTTCGAGGTTTATTCCTCCAACAGTGTCTAATATTAAAATGTTATCATCAGATATTTAACACAGGCACAATTAGATGAAAGCATTCATTTGCTTGGGAGACATTACAACTTTGTTTCTTTTGCATTCTCAGCGTTAGTCATTTTTGTCATTCATTTAAAATAAGACAAAAGGGTGTGTCTTGCATGACACACATTTCTATGACGAACAAAAATATCCTCTTTTATGAACTGTCTCTTAGTGAATTTTAAATAGCTATTTGATAACTACGGAGCAAATCGTCTCCATAAATGAAACTGATAGAGCTGGGTGTGACGTCCATGATGCAATTATGAATATAAGGGTTTTTAATCAAGGCTGTCAGTGATTAGCTTCAAACCTGTACTCAACTTCGAGGAGAAATTGAAGTACCAAAACATGTTGAATTTAAGTATACTTATTCTTGCAGAAAAATTGGTCCTTTTACTTATTCGCTGTACATGAAAATTATACAGTTCCGATATGGTTATGTATAAACTAATTTTCAAACTGTAATTTTTAAATGAATGACTTATTGAAGGACTTTAATAAATGTGCGACAATATTGTAAGCACAATGATATTATTCCTATTACACACACACACACACACACACACACACACACACACACACATATATATATATATATATATATATATATATATATATATATATATATATATATATATATATATATATATGTATATTGTTACCTGTCTAGGCTCTTACAAAATGTAACAGAAATGAGTGTAGACAACAAGCTTTCTAAAATTTAACAAATAATTTATCTTCCTAGAAACCCAAGGTACAAATGAGGAAAAGAACTTACGGTTTTACAAATCCAATCCAAAAATTAATCAAAGAGTTAATAAATAGAAGTCCTACTATTAAAAAGTCCTAAATGAATCTGAGCTTGAGTCCCGATGAATTCAAAATGGAGGGTGATGAGGTCTGTCGTAACCTTCAAAGTGTCCACAGACCCTTGTTGTATCACAGAAAATATTATACCAGATTTGAATTCCGTATAAATTTCAATAAATGCTTTTGTCCAAGAATTTCGTAGGAGCACTTATATATTTCCAGGGAAAAGAATCAATAGTTCATAAAATAAAATTCAACTCAAACTGGACACAACAAAAGACCTTTAAATGTCAATGGTTGGAGCCCGAAGCTACTATATTCCATCAAGACAACAGTTATACACTAATTTAAGATGAAAATCAGATTCTCGGATGAAGGTCACATGGTCATCCTTCCAGAACAAAATAGAAACTTTGTACATGCCTAGCATCACGTGCTTCCAGTATGGCCTTAACTGAAATCAATAGTTCTTACTCTGAGAAGAAATTTTAAAAAGGTTTTAAAACAAAAGTTGTTTACTAGAGCTAATACACTTTCTGAATCAAAGTCAGAAACTAAATAGTGTTTCTACTAGTATAACAGTAACGTCAAACAGAACTGAACTGAATATCTAGAAAATGTCAAATTCAGTAAAGAAAGCTACCTTATAATAGCATGTAATGGAAATAAAAAAAAATTAAA
>JAECUM010069486.1:0-19899 GCA_016617855.1 Megalonaias nervosa
TGTTGCCCAATGCCCTTTCTTCTGACAGATATAGCAAGTATCTTGACTTTTATCTCGAAAGTAGGGGAGTAAGCCGTCGGCTTGTCTGAAGAAAACTTTCTTATGACGCCTCGCAAAGCTCTGATCAGAAGCTCTATCTGTGTGGGCTCTTCCATCGTGCTGGTCGGCTTGAGAGTGAAATGAATACTGAGAGGGAAGGCACTAGCCCTTTATATATACACTGGTCTGACATGGGTATATAAGGGTCCATAGCGTTTCAAATGTAGTCATTTGACTTTTTTGCAGTCAAGATGAAACGATCGCATCATTTCGTAAAGAAAGGAGAAGAAAGTTGG
Organism: Megalonaias nervosa; assembly: GCA_016617855.1. Lineage (NCBI taxonomy): Eukaryota > Metazoa > Mollusca > Bivalvia > Unionida > Unionidae > Megalonaias > Megalonaias nervosa. The sequence continues at coordinate 336 of JAECUM010069486.1, forward strand.
AGGCAGAAACGTAATTTATCGCCTCGCACAGTAGCTGAAGTCTTGGCTCAAATTCATGCCAGCGATTTTGAAGATGACATGAGTGAACCAGAATCCAGACCCAGAGAGTCTCCACCCAACCAAAGTTCACCACCACCAGTAAACCCTGAAAAGTACTTCCACATTAGAGAAACAGACAAACGCTCCTCTAGAAAATTTAGAACCATGGCCTACACGTACACGGTGAAGTTAAAAGTTTTCAAGTCCGACGTACCATTGGAGAAAGCAGAGGGGTTCATCATTGATGTGTGGGATTGTTTGTTAACCACACTGAAACAGCAATGTGAAGCCAAAGAAGACGATCGCTTGAGACTTTCCATTCATCACGACAATTTGAAATCCCCCGTTTGGATCGAGTTTAACAACCCAGCAGAATTAACACCTTCCAAACTCATCGACAAGATTCAACACGTACAGCTTTCCAACGACAAGTTTCACATCACCAACGGAAAAGCAACACTATTCATGACCCACGTGTCTCTTCCCCAAGGAAATGGACAGCGCAAAAAGGTATTATTAGTGGACGACCTTCGCGGTGTCAAGCGCAGAATCGTTCAAATTAACAACACTCAAGACCAGATGTGCATAGCCCGAGCCATCGTCGTGGGACGAACGCATGCCGACAAGAACGACACGGCAGAATAGAAAAGAGCCTGGAGAACTATTCGGCAATCGGACCGAGCCAAACAACGAAGAGAAGCAGAATTCATGTTACAGCAAGCAGGGCTATCCAAAGACACCACTTGTGGCATTCCTGAAATGCAAAAATTACAAATGTCTTGGCTCCACGCTACACATTGAAAGTGCACCTTCAGGAAGTGCGCGGACCTCTGTTGTTTCGAGGCAAAAATTTCAAAGACGGAAAATACATTCACGTCTATCATCACGATGAACATTTCGATGCCATTACCAGTATAACCGGATTCCTGGGATAGTTATTACTGTGAGAAATGTGACTATAGCTATAACAATCGAGAGCAACACAAGCATTGTGGATCGAAATGTGAGGGATGTTTAGCCTCTAAACCCTGTCTGGACGAAGGACAAGAACGAGTGCATTGCCCAGCTTGTCAGCGCGCTTTTGTCAGTCCATCATGTTACCAACAACATCTAAAGACGCAAGGTTCACAGCAGAAAAGTGCTTGCCAACTCCTGAGATTGCGCCCTACTTGTGGACAAGGCATACGTACCAATAGTGCCAAGTTACACGTTTGTCGAGGAAAGAAGCGATACCACATTTCTCACCAACTCGTGGACTTGGAACACGAATGCTTCATTCAAAAATACCATTCCAAACATGAAGCGGAAGAAGATGACCAGAAGAAAGGCAATTTCATCTTTTTCGATTTCGAATGCATGCAAGAGACTGGTATTCACATTCCTAATTTCTGCGTGGCTCACCGAGCGTGCGAGAAGTGCATCCAAGAGCCATTCTTTAGTCATTGCCCTCACTGCAGCAAGATTCCTGGAGGACGTGAAAAAATCTATCGGGGACCTAACACGTTGGCCGATTTCGCCGAATGGATCTTAGATCCCATCGACGAGACATGGAGCCAAGAAAACATCGAACGTTACGGAGATTGTTATCGCTATGCCACGGTGATGGCTCACAATTTGTCGGGATACGACGGACAGATTCTTTTGAGATACTATACGGAACAAAGTAGCGAACGTCCTAAAGTGACTTTGAACGGAGCCAAAATCATTTCCATGCAAGTGGGACAAGTGCAGTTTAAAGATTCGATGAGTTACTTGGCCATGCCTTTAAGTCGCATGCCTAAAACGTTTGGAATGACAGAAATGGCCAAAGGCTATTTCCCGCACTTTTTTAATACCGAAGCCAATCAACATGCCGTTCTACCCCATTTGCCTGAGGCTCACTACTACGACCCCGACAACATGCGTACCGAACAACGAGAAGCTTTTTACGCTTGGTTCCAGACTCACGCCTCGGACCCCTTCGACTTTCAGGAAGAAATGTTAAAGTATTGTCGTTCCGACGTGGACATTTTACGGCGTTGCTGTGGAATATTTCGAGAATTATTCATGGAACACGGAGGGATCGATCCTTTGAAAGAAACCTGCACCATTGCCAAAGTGTGTTCCTTAGTGTACCGCCAACGATTCATGCCCGAAAACAACTTAGCTGTCATAAGTCCTAAAACGACGAACTTTGTCAAACATCAATACTCGCTCAAAGCCCTACGCTGGTTACATTACTTGTGGGACAAGGAAGACAAATGGATCCAACACGCTCGCAACGGAGGAAGCGAAAAGACCATCGGAACGTATTCGGTGGATGGCTGGTTGTTAGAAAACCCTAAGATCGTGTACGAGTTTAACGGTTGCTTATATCACGTATGTCCCATCTGTTACCCTCAACGTGGCACTGAAAATCAGTTTTTACAACGGACCATGGATGACTTGTACGAGGCTAATTGTCAGCATCGATTGAAGTTAGAAGAGCAAGGATACCAAGTGGTAGAAATATGGGAACACGAGTACGATCACCGATTGAAAACCGATCCCGAGTTTATACGCATGGTGGAAAGTTACAAACTGGTGGACCCACTGAAGCCGCGGAACAGCTTGTACTGAGGACAGACGAATGCTACCTGTTTGCTGTACCAAGCCGACAAGGAGAAAGGAGAAGAAATCAAATACTTGGACGTGTGTTCGCTGTATTCTTACGCGTACAGATATTGTCACTTTTCCGCAGGGCACCCGCAATTGCTGACGGAACACATTGACCTGGACAAGATTCGACAATACGAAGGATTGATCAAATGCAAAGTCTTGCCTCCCACGAACTTGTACCATCCCTTTTTACCACATCATTGCCAAGGAAAACTGATGTTTCCCTTGTGTCATACTTGTGCTGAAACGTGCAACCAAGACCACCCTTGTCAGCACACTCAGGAAGAACGAGCCTTGACGGGAACGTGGGTCAGCGTGGAATTGTTCAAAGCTCTGGACCTGGGATCCCAACTGTTATAAGTGTACAAAATTTACCACTTTCCCAAGACAGAACAGTACCACAAGGCGACGAGACTCAGAAAGGCATATTCTCAGACTACGTGGATGCCTTTTAAAAACTGAAACAAGAAGCCAGCGGCTATCCTTCCTTGTGCCACACTAATGAAGACCAAAACAAAATTCAAAGAGAAATTCTGGGAGCAGGAAGGCATCACTTTAGACCACGTGGAGATAAACGAAGGAAGTCGATCATTTGCCAAAGTGATTTTGAATTGTTTGTGGGGCAAAATGGCACAACGACCGTGTTTACCCAAGACGGAGCATTTGACAGAAACCTTCCTGCTACTTCCAGATGATTCATGACAAAACTAAATACATGAAACACGTGGACGTCGTTCGTGAGGACTTGATCTTAGTCAGTTACGAAGAAGAACCGGACTTTGTAGAAGCCGACGAATTTGGAAATGTCATCATTGCAGCCTACGTGACAGCCCATGCTCGCTTAAAACTGTGCGAATCATTAGAACTGTTGGGAGATCGTGTGCTGCACTTTGACACGGACAGTTGCATCTACATCGATCGACTAGGTCAACGTCAACCTGAAATCTAAGGAGACCGTTTAGGAGAAAGGACGGACTAGCATTGCGACGACAAGATTCTAAGTTTTGCAAGTGGCGGTCCCAAAAATTACGGCTACGAATACCGGGACAAACAAGGAGAAGTGCACACCGAGTGTAAAGTGTAACAATTGACTCTCAATTATCGCACCTTTCAAGTGGTGAACTTTGGCGTATTGAAAGAAGCCTTGCAGTCTGGACAGGATGAAATCTTCAAAGTGACCACCAAGGAACCTCACAAGCTTGTACGTTTACACACACACCAAATTGTCAGTCGACCCTTGGAAAAAGTGTATCAAATCGTGTACCAAAAGAGAGTTCGGCTTCCCAACCACTTCACATTACCGTACGGTCACGCCTGTATAAAAAAAAATGGTTCCAGGACGATAACCACCAACAAGAAGGATGACTTCAACACAGCAAGAATCGAATGAGAGACCCACAGAGAACTCCAAGTTCAAACCATTCCATTTTCCTGTTTTCTTGCTTGATTATTGTAGTTGTGCCAGTCGAATGGAAACGTTATAGAAATGTCCCACGGATTGGGAAGGTTTACCTACTGAGAATGTGTTAGCTAGATCAGGATTTGTCTACTTGGGACCTGAGACTGGATTGGGATACGAAGTACAGTGTTTCAGTTGTGGTTTGAGGTTGAGTATGGGTCGATGTATCTATAAAGATTCAGCTATTCTGGAACATACTCGTTGAGCTCCGCACTGTCCTTACCTATCTATGGCCTTTCCACCCATCACACTACGGTTCAGGTATGACGGTACCTTAGAGAAGGTAGTACCGTTGTCCAAGAAGGAAAAAAAGGAAGACTTCCAAAACTAGTCATAAAAAAGGAACGATGTACAAGCTCGAGACTTCATTACGACTAGTATAAAAAGGGACAACGTCCAAGATCGATAGTTAATTGTAACTACCAACACCAAGCGATGAAGTTGAATCCTTTCAGAGAAGCACAAATGAAGTTCAGACAGGCACAATTCAAGCTCGGTGATTCTCAAGTGGAGTGCGATGCTGTGCCTTTCGATGGTAGGCATGCCGTACGCTGTGACCTCAGCGATTCAGTACCACATCATGGAAATTTTGTTATGACTGTACCTACCATGGAAAGTGATGCTGTGCGTGACAAACCTGACGGTTTCGAAAGCGATGCCACTCGTCATCGTACACCTTTCACTTTACTGGTTTTCATGGTGGATGTCATCATTATGAAACCATGCGTCTACCACCCTACGGATGTCATCCAAAACTGAGCAAACTCCTGCAGATTTCACCGTACCCTCATCGAAATGAACCTGTGAAAGACGAATATTCGTTCCCTGTGCGATTGCCTGAATACTGCAACTTTGAAGGTCGATTCCAAACTTTCCGAGGAAAATGGCCAAAATATCTGGGAGAACCTACCCCCGAAGAATTAGCCAGTGCCGGATTTATCAACTTTTGCGAAGGGGATGAAGTCAAGCGCTTCTTTTGCGGTGTGTCACTTTACGATTGGGAGAAGAAAGATTCCGCTTACCTGGAACATGATCGATGGTCTCCGGATTGTCACTACCTACCTTTAGTGGGACCTTGTCATTGAAGCGGCATACCATGTCGTTTAAGAAACCAGCTTGGCTAGGAGTCAAACGTTGGACAATACCTAGACAAGTATTTAAACCCCATTGAAAAGCAATACTCAAAGATTACCAAACGAATTGCAAGAGAAGATCTGCAAGGAAATTTGGCAGGGACTTGTCAGAGCAAAATCTCAATTGGTGACTGAGGAACTTTTATGAGAAATTCACAAGAGGAAATTGACAAAAGTCAACAAACAAGTCAGACTTCTCTGGATCAAATGTGCGTTCTTCTGAATATTCCGCTTTAGACCATTTACATTACAAGATTTTAATGACATTCTTGACCGTTTCCAGGAATGGCAGTGGCCAGAAATTACTCACTACATCCGTTACTTTCGCTCTAGGAGAAGTGTTTGACTGACATGGTCATGGATACTTTACAAGAGAACATTCGTGGTTTGCCTGTGAAGCTGAGAGAATACATTTACCGAGAGTTCGTCAAAATACAAGTGAAACGCAAAGAACAATTGCATCCGTTATGTCGCCAATGTTTAAACCACTGGTACGTAAATGCTATAAGAGGATTGATTCTGATGAAAGTGTTCCAGTGGTCAGACATTGATGAATCACGTGAGATTCATAAAGTTTTGGATGCCACTCATTCTACTTACAAGGTGATCCAAATACACCGAATTCCAAAAGACGAGTTAGAGGATTATCAAAATCTTTTACACAATGTAAATTTAGTTCAAGAGGAAGCTTCTGTGCGACGTGTGGTATGTGAGTTAGTGACTAAACATTTTTGATGAGGTACTAAAATAAAACCGATTCTGTTCAAAAAGTACATTTATTACCTCACACCAAAGAGGGAATAAAAACGGACTACCATGCCACGACCTTTATCATTCGTGATACAACAGATTCCGTGGAAGGATATCAATGACAATATTTAAACTGTGGAGGATTACCAACACCTATTACGAGAACTGTGTCCATTTAATTGGGGTCGACGTGTGGTGTGTGTCTTAGTGACTTGCTTTCTAGGATTTCATTTACCGGTCGATTCCTTGTGGACTCTTTACGAACAGTACATACCCCCAAAACATGAAAGTGGTCCCTTTAAATGTGCACGAAAAACTCATTCTGTTAAAAGCTTTGCGCTTTCATCTCGATACTTCTCGACCTCTACAGGAAAGAAAGATTCGTCAACTTTTAGGTACTGAAGATGTGTACGATGATGTGTGTGTAGCTTGCGACTTACACCCTAACTGGAAAGATGTACGTGACTGGAAAAGTTGGGGTTTCGAGGCTTGGACAAAAGACATGGCACACTATGCCCAAGATTTGTCATCCTAAAAAATTAAAACGTTCAGTGAAAAACAGTTACTTTTAAACCTGTGTTAGTGACAGTGCCAGAAGAAGAAGTAGAAAGACCACTCCCTTCAGAACAGGACAGGAGAGTCATCCCCGAAAGGCCATTCCGGGAGGACCCCTGTGTGACCGTGTTAAGGAGTGTTGAAACTCTAAGAACATTACACACAGTCCCTACGATTCCATATCTTGATCACCAAAAATGTTGTACAAAGACTTGTTTATATTTCACTATGGTCGTTTTGATGTGTCTTTTATTTATGTACTTATCCATTTGGCTTTTATGTATTTTTTGTCTTTCGCGTTTTTCACTTTTAAAGATGGCAAGAAACGTGTCCTCAAAAACGTATAAAAACTCTCGTCTTGTCTGTCTTCGTGTCAAAAGTGAGATTTCTTACAGTACTATGGCTACCTCTACTGTCTCTGCTCCCTCTTCCTCCACTTTCAAAGTCATTGACGAACACTTAGACCGTGCCAGTTGGGAGGCCTTGTATCTTCGCCATCCCTTTAACATGCTCATTGCTGGAACTAGCGGTTCCGGCAAAACCGAATTTGTCAAACGTTTGATCGAACATAAACATCATTTCATCGATCGTCCGCCTCAACGAATCGTGTGGTGTTACAAAGAGTGGCAATCGGCGTAAGCCTTCTGCGAGAAAGTCAAGGCAATTCCATCGTCTTTGTGGAAGGCATTCCTGGCGAAGATGGCGGAATCGTGTCTGGCCCTATTCAAACCCATCTGGTCATCTTCGACGACATGTTAGGAGAAGACAAAGAAGAAATTAAACTCTGGTTTATGCGCAATGGGCATCATCGTAATGCCAGTGTCATTTACATCACCCAAAATTTGTTTCAACACCCAAAATTTGTTTCAACAAAGTAAAGCCCATCGCACCATTAGTCTCAATACTTATTTCGTGGTCTTATTTAAAAGTCCTAGAGATAAATCGCAAGTGCAACTGTTAGCCAAACAGTTAGGAACGCCTTGGCTGACTCATGCGTAGGACGATGCCACTCAAACTCCACACGCTTATTTACTCGTGGATTTAAAACCCACTACCCCCAGTTATTTGCGATTTCGTCCCCATCTGTTTCACCACTAGTGCCAAGACGGAGGGCCTGTCGTGTTCAAGTTCCCGTCGTCGACTTAACAACAACAACAACAATAACCAAAAAAGTCTATAAAAACCTCGGTCACTTTGGGTCTGTCTCACACATTGTCAACATGACGTCGCTTCAGTTTCATCTTCCAGTCAAATTGATTCGTGCCTTGTACGGCATCAGTCGCGACAAAAATCCACAAATACGTGGTCGTGTCTTAGAAGCTAGTATCAAAGAAGTCTTACGATGGTTTACGGTGACAGCACGTCAATTACGGCAAGGCATCATTCACATATTCACATTCCACATCAAACCAAACGCTTTTTTGAAAGAAACAAAGTAGCATTGACGCAACTGGCCGATCCTCGCATCGACACTCAAACCAAAAAGCAAATCATTTTGAAACCTGGAGGTAGCGGTTCTCTAGGAGGTGTCATCATTCGTTCCCTCTTAAAATGGGATCCCAATGCTCCCAAAGTCCTACCCAAGAAAAAATCCACATCCCAACGTACCCAGAAGAAAACGTAAAAGAACAGCAGTGTCAAGACCAGGTCACAACCACAGAAAAAGAAATAGATAAGCCCACAGAAAACAACTTCTACCCGCAAGAGAGGCACTTCCCCCAGGACGCAACATTACATTCGAAGACCACGACCTGTCGCATCGGTGACTACGACTCCAGTAGCATCAGGTTCTTCCATTTCTCCGTTGCTGGTGATGCCTGTCAAACCCGATTTGACACGTGTCTTTCCTAATTTGATGAAAAATTGGAAACACACGTCTCCAAAAACTTCTCCTCCAGTGGTGACACCCTCTTCCTCTTTAGCGGCAGTGGCCGCTGCTCACAAAGTACCTGCCCCCAAAATCAAAGTTCAAGAGAGATCGATCGTGTAAAAGAGTTTACTGGATTTATCCAAGCAAGAACTGTCCCGATTGAGTGCGTTGCGAACCCCTCCACGACGTGTGATGCCTGCCATGAAAATGATACGACGAGCCGACAAACAGTGGCGTCGCATTCCAGGATAAAAAAAGACCCGAGGCAAACTATAGGGATCAGTGTTTTTGTGCTCCTGAACACCCAGAGATGTTCCCTCGAGGACGTGCACACCGTCACCACCGTCGTACTTCTGTCCAAAAAGGAAAAGGAAAAAGAAAAGGACAGTCACGTCATCCGAAAAAACGCTTAGTCAAACATCAATGTCTGTCCCTGAAAAGACACCCTCGTCCAAAAAAATATAGAAGCCACCAAAGGGAAGGATTTTTTTTATTAATGGATAAGTTAGTAGATAATTTCGCCAAAAAGATAGAGAACAAGCTCTAAAAGAAAAAAAATAAGATAAAACGACACATGTCGAGCCATGGACTTCAGTGTATTTTGTGCCCCAAAGATGTTCCCTCATCGTCGTTCTCCTGTCCAGAAAGGATAAGAAAAATGAAAAAGACAGTCACGCCATCCGAAAAAACGATTAGCTAAACATCGACGTCTGTCCCTGAAAAGACACACTCGTCCATAGAAAAGAGGAGCCACCAAAAAGGAGGATTCTTTGGCGATTTTGGAAAGCAAATTGTGACCTTTTTGACGAAACGATAGTCAAGAAAGGATAAAAGGCCGTGTGCCAAGTCATCGACGTTAGGGTATTTTTTGGTGTGTGCCCAGGAACCAACCAACCAACCAACAAAGATGTCACCCCCCAAAAGACATCTTTCTTCTACCCCCAAAGGAAAGAAAAGGAAAGGACTGCCTCCTCGTTTAGTCAAACATTGGGACATGTTGTCCGTCCTGTCCAAAGCTTCTCCACCCATGCAAAAAAAACAAAAACTCATTCAAACCGCCTCCAAAGACGTCATCGATACCGTGAGCGAATGCTGTCTGAATGTCTTGAAAGGAACGATACTTTTGTCTAAACATCAGAAAGAATGCTTTGCCAAACATCGATACGTTCTTCGCCAAATGGTCCAAAAGAAAATACCTATTCGTCACAAGAAAAAGATGTTGGTGCAACGCGGAGGATTTTTACCCTTGTTAGGACTTCTTACCAGTGTAATAGCGAGACCTATGTTAGGTATGTTGGTACATATTTTACCCGCCATAGCTCCAAGATAAAAGGTCAAGAAGATAAATGGGACCTCTGCAGTCAAAAGATCTCAGACGTGACCCTTGAAATCCGAAGGAAGGATGAAAACTGACTTTAGTGCCTTACAAACGATGAATGGAATACCATCGTTGGCAAGAACAACGAGCCCCACATTTACCTCCCAATCCTCATTTGACCGAGATGTCCCAGTTACAACATGAATTGCAATCGTTGATGGATCGCAGCGATTTGTCAGAAACGGAGAAATCGCAACGGTACGGTCAATTGTTGCAACGACTGAAACTCTTTCACCAGAAAGCTTTAGACGAAACAGCTCAACCCACTCTGGAAGATTTTAAGACCCTGATGAAAAGTCCATCACCACCACCACCACCACTGGTCAAGACAGACGTAGCCCCACGGATACCTGAGGAAGAAGAGGCACTAGAAGTCTTTCAAACACCGTCAGCAGCTCCCGTCCCTAGAAAAATTGCAGCGTCCTTGTTGACTCCTTCCCCTACAACCCAACCAGAACTTAAAACATGGGTTGAAAAGATGATCTCCACTCCTCCTGAGACAGAAGTCAAAAAGAAAGAACGGAAACCAGAAGTGAAAAAAGAAAAGAAGGCCAAAGCCATCCTATTACCACCACCACCACCACCACTACCCTCGAATACTACTCCCGTGGCACATAAGACACGTAAAGCCGTTTGCAAGCCACAACCTCGTCGCATTCAGAGTAGCATCAGGGAAAATTGAATAACTTATTAAAAAATGGAGAAGGTGTTAGCCAGCATTTACTACGACCCATCCCATCCTGCAGGTTACGGAGGAGTTCAGAAATTGTATCGTGCTGGCAAAACTCGACTGAAAAGTGTCCGTTTACCTCAAGTGCAACGCTGGTTACAAGAACAAGCCACGTACACCTTACACAAACCCATTCGAAGAAAATTTTCTAGAAGTCGCACCCCAGTGAAGGGCAACGATCATCAATGGCAAGCTCTATTTAGCCGATGTCTCTCATTTGGCCTCCTACAATCGCGGATACAAATATTTGTTTTGTGTCATCGACGTCTTTTCCAAATTTGCTTGGGTCGTGCCATTGACTTCCAAACTGAACAGTGAGTTAGTGCGAGGCCTCAAACTGGTGTTGAAACAAAGCGGCGTCACCCTCTTCGATGGCAAACTGACAAAGGCAGCGAATTTCTGAACCAAGCTTTCCAAAAGGAATTGAAGAAACGTGACATTCATTTTTTCACGACCGAGAATCCCGAAACCAAAGCCAGCATCGTGGAACGTTTTCAACGCACCTTGAAAGAACTTATATGAAAATATTTTACGCATCAACACATTCTCAAGTACATCGACGTCTTGCCGCACCTAGTCCAATAGTACAACCAGTCTTACCATCGGAGCATCGGACGTGCCCCCAAGAAGTGACTCCCGACAACGAAATGACCGTCTTCGAGGGCCTGTTTGGTACGTCCCTGACGGTGAATGTCCCCAAGAAAGGTGGAGTGTTGGCAGCAGGTGATTGGGTGCGCATTGGTAAAACCAAACGCACTTTCGACAAAGGTTACTTACCCAACTGGACCACCGAATTGTTTCGTGCCACTGAACTAGTGCGTGGCCGTCATCATGCCGTCTATAAATTGGAAGACATGAACGGGGAAGTGTTAAAAGGAACGTTTTACTTGCCCGAGTTAGAACGTGTGACCAAAAAAGAAGACTATCTGTACGAGATCGAAAGCATATCTCGATCGACGAACCCGAAAAGTGGGAAAACGACGTGTTAAAGAAGTCAAAGTACGTTGAAAAGGACATCCTCCCAGTTTTGACTCTTGGATCGACGCTTCGCAAATCATCGACTATAAAGAGAAATGACCACCATGCCCTTCAGCACAGCCTCAGCTACTGCAGTGACCACTCCTTCTTCCCAGTTCTTCTCTGCAAGATCTACAAAAGCAACCCTTGTGGGTGTGGTGTGGAGAACGTGTGCCTAAAACGCAAATCGTCTTTTTCTGCCAAATCTTTGTGGTGTATTATGTCATCGGTGCTGCCATTGCCAGTTTGAGTTTGCAATAAGAAGACAGACAGTTGTGGACCATTTTACTGAGCAGTTGCATCGGTTACCTTCTTCCCAATCTGTCCCTGAAATACTCCTCTGGCTGAAACAACAACGGGAGCCTTGTATCCAAAGTCAGTCCCCCTTCCAACATTCACCATAACAATCCTCTTTTAGACAGCCATATGACTTCCAGCGACCCCTCGGACACTAGAACTCTGGAATTATGAATAACGAATTTTACTTAACGTTACCCAGTGACAATTCCATGGAGGTGTTTCCTAAAAACACCTTATGCTGTTACACGGCTAAATTACCTCATGCCATCCAATTGGATCACGAAGCCCATTGGGAGGTTGCTTTAGTGGAAATGATTCACCTTACACAAATCCTAAATATCCTTCCAAATCTTTTACGGTGGAAGTTCATGACGAACAAGTGCAACAAAACTTGGATGAACGCACCACTGTAAGTGACTCTATGAAAGCGCAAGACCCCAAAACCAAACGGTTCATCTAGCTGTTGACCATTCCTGCAGGCTATTATTTTAGCGGTCAACATTTGGTAAACACGATTGCTACCAAATTGAATACCGTGTTTGGCAAAGCCTTGGAGACAACCAGAAAAAGTGTCACCCTCGAGTACCATAAAATAGCTCGTCGACTACTGATCAAATTTTCAGATGACAAAGTATTGGCGATTACATTTTGTCCTGAAATGTATGACATTTTGGATGGAGATCCCAAGTTGATCAAGACTAAAAACGAAACATCAGCCGTTACCGGCAACTTGGATTTTGCGAAATTTTTTCGATTCCCTGTAGAAATGAACCAGGGACTGAATTTGATCTTTGTGTACTCCGATGTGGTGGAGTACAACGTGGTGGGACACACCTCCGTACCGTTACCGCGTGTCATTCCTTTCAAAGTGGAATCTGCCACGGCTGCTGACGAGGAAGGTGGAAACACCTATCACGTTCACCGCGAATTTGTACATCCTCCTATTTGCCCGTCAGTAAGTCGTATTTTGACACTGTCAACATTACAATAAAAGGAGATCTGGGACAAAATATTCCATTCACCAAAGGGAAAGTCACAGTGAAATTCCATTTTCGAAAACGATTACTCTAAATGCTTGTTAGTCATGTATCATATGTACCAAGGAGTCGCTCGACAACGAGGATATGGTTTAGGAGATATGCTGGCTCACGTTTTGAAAACGATGGTGACACGGGGATTGCACGCCTTGAAACATGCCGCGTTGACGCAAGGTAAAGAATTTCTCCAAAATGTCATCATTGAATAACAAAACCCCAAAGAAGCATTCTTGAGAGCAGGCAAAAATGTCTTGCTTCAAACAGGCAAAGACATTTTGGGCCGACGAGAAACTCCTATAAATGCCCTGGGCGCTGCCGAGTTAGGCATTCATGCTTCCCTGACGCCACAGCACGGACAAGGCAGAAAAAGACGACGAGAACACCCCTTCAGAGGACTTCACACCCCTTGAGCTAGAAAGACTAAGAGAAGAAAAACCGTCCGAGACTTAGACGTTTTTGATAATTTAAACATCACAGAGAGAAAGAAAGAAATGATGCACCGAGAGTCTTGCGCCTGTTCAAGTCGGAACTGGATCTGTTTGCCATGCCACCCACCATGATGACAATGCAAGAATCCCAATGGGTCGAATTTCATCCCGTCTCCTCTTTGACGGGTTTAGCTTTCATCGAGTTTGAAATCAAAGGACAGCCCGAAGATTACATCGATCTGAATAGCAGTTACTTGTACCTGAAACTCAAAGTAATCAAAATAGACAACAGCAATCCGGGAGCCGATGCCAGAGTAGCTCCCGTCAACAATTTTATGTATTCCTTGTTCAGCGAAGTGGATTTGTACTTGAATAACAAACTGGTCAGCAGTAGCATGGATACTTACCCTTACCGAGCGTACCTGGAAAATCTCTTGACGTACGGAAAAGAGGCCAAGAACACTCATCTGGATGCTTGCGTGGTTTGGAAACCTTAGGACAAGTTTAACGACACAGCCTTGGCAGTAGATGACGATCGTCACAATGTGTGCTGTAACGACCGTCGAAAGAAAATCCTGCAAGGCCGTAGTTTACAACTGATGAATCGTTTGCATTTGGATATGTGGTTGCAAGACAAGCATTTGCTCAACGGAGTGGATATTCGCCTGAGACTAAATCGCAGCAGTGTCGCTTTCTATTTGATAGCTCATGCCAACGAGTACAAAACCATCATCCAAGAAGCCAGACTTTACGTGCGTCGCGTAGAAGTCTTACCTAAAGCGGGAAACGACGTCAGTCACACATTGAGCAGAACGACCGCCAAGTATCCGATACTACGCGTAGAAGTGAAAACTTTCACCATTGCTAGTGGACTCCGATCCAAGATCGAAGATCATCTGTTCCAAGGACAGTTACCCAAACGTTTAATCGTTGGTATCGTCAGTAATGCAGCCCTCACTGGAGCCCAAGATCAAAATCCTTTCCAGTTTAAGCACTACAGAGTGTCCAAGATCGAAGTCAGTCTCGATGGTAAGACCTTGTGTACCAGACCCTTCGAACCTAACTTTGCCCAGAAGAATTACTTGAGATCGTACTTCTCCCTGTACGAAGCTACCGTACAGCCAGGAACCAACACCTGTCACGGCATTTCGTACGAAGGTTATGTAGGAGGTTACACTTTGTATGCCTCCAGATCAAGGCAGCGACTAGGGACATTTCCACCCTATAAAATCCGGTCAATTGCGTGTGGAACTTCAGTTTGCAGAAGCTCTCACCGAGACGGTCAACGTCATCTTATATGCCGAATTCGATAATACCATAGAAATCAACAGCTTGAGAGAAGTCATTCTAGACTATTAGAAAGTATGGAAGACTCTTATCCATCTTTGAACAGTAGAGAATCTTTGGCAATGGAATGGGAGGATACCGTGAAAGCAGAACCTAAAGACAAAGACGAAGAGGACATAGTGGTTACGTCCAGATGGCCAGAACAAGAACAACATTTAGTGTCCTGTTTTGCCAAACACCTGGCGGATAAAATTACGGAATTGACCAAGAAAGATTGCTATGGATGTCAAAACGATCATCCCAGTCAAATTCAATACGATAAATGTCTGATGATGAGTCAAAAAGAAAATTGGACGAGTAACTGGACGACGCTTGGAGTCTCATCTCAGAAGAAGCAGTGTTGCATGAGTGGAATAAAGGCTTGCGTGATCATTCCTGCCCTCCATTGACTATTCTGGAGATCTATCGCATCGAAGCTCTCTTAGCCCAAGGTACGGAGACGAAGCAAAGAAACGGTTACTTGTCAGAGATTTTGAAACAAAAAGCCAGAATTGAATTGATGACTTATCATTACCTGTGAAAAAAACAACAAAATAAAAAATGGATTCCTGGGAACTTTATTACCTTTTGAACAACAGTTCGTACACTGCTTCTTGGAATCCTGTCGTGTTCGTTAAAGATGAGCTACCACATTGCAAACCTCAAGACCATCAAGCTTATGTCATCAACACGGACGACAGTCATCTCCCAGGAACCCACTGGGTAGCCGTCTACTTCCCTAAAGAAGATTGTGTGGAGTATTTTGATTCGTATGGATTACCCCCTTTGGAAGACGACATCATCGACTTTATGAGAAGAAATGCCCAGACGACACGATTCAATAATGTGAAATTACATGTCACAGATTCCATGGTGTGTGGACAATATTGTGTGTATTTTCTTCATCAACGCATTCTTGGATATCATTTAGAACATTTAGTGACTTATTTTGATCGTAACTCTTCTAGAAACGATGAGAAAGTAGATCGATGGTTTTGTGACCAGTATGGCTATCTTTTGTCTTTAGCTAGGAAACGTAGTGTACATCAATGGCCTAATGACTTCCCTCAGTGGAAATCTAACATGATTTCACAACGTTGTCAACCTTGTCAAAAAAAAGTTTGTTTGATGTTATTGTTAATTGTTAGTGGTTAGTTGTTTGTTTGAATAAAAAATGTTGTATTTTGTAAAAATGTGTCTGTCGTTTGTTTTTTTTTAAAAAATCCCACTGTGAATATATGCTCTTTGACTTCTCTCTATCCCTCACCATGACATTAGCTCTCATAGCGTTCCGACCAAACAAAAATCCAGTAGGGGTGTTTTCTATCGCGTCCGCGTTTGAACCATATAAAGCGGGTCGGTCTCCAGTCTGGCCATCTATGGTTGACTCGTCTACCTATGAACATACCTTCCAGACCAGCCAAGCTGAACGAAGCTTACGTGTATTTACATCGTGTCAGGTTAAACCTGATACCAAAGCCTGAAGAGACAGAGAATGTCAGGATGTTAACAATAGTCCAAGACCTGGTAGAAGAGGTCTTCAGAGATGAAATCAAGAAAAAAGAAGAAGAATGGACAGAGAAGTACAGACTTCAGAAGCAGCAGAGAAAACAGCAGCAGCAACAACAACAGCAGCAGCAGGGGTAGCAGGAACCAGACAGAGGTTTTGTCGACTGCCATGTGGACACCAAGGAGTTCTCCTTCTCTTTCCGCAGAAGCAGACCGTATCCTTTAGGAAAGCCTGCCGCCAGACGGGGACGCAATCTTAGACAGTAAAAAGATTGCCATCACTCCCCGTCAACAAAAACAGCCCTTTTCAGGGCTACCCCAACACTCTAGGAATGATATACTAATTCAATTACCAAAAATTGTGTCTGTATGTTTAAAAAAAATAGAAGTGTGCCTATAAGCACTTCGTTTCTCTGTCTTATCAGATAATGAATGTCTGTGTTTGTAAGTAAAAAAGTCAACTTGAGTGTTTCTTTTAGGTCCACGCGTTCCATATGATAGTTATAGTGATATAGTAAGTTTTGGGGTTAGG
Source organism: Megalonaias nervosa (assembly GCA_016617855.1). Taxonomy (NCBI): domain Eukaryota; kingdom Metazoa; phylum Mollusca; class Bivalvia; order Unionida; family Unionidae; genus Megalonaias; species Megalonaias nervosa. The sequence continues at coordinate 17,036 of JAECUM010069486.1, forward strand.
GGATGTTTTCCTTCACGTCCGTACTCCACGGATATAATGCGGAGCGCTCGTCAGTCTGATTCCGTTCCAGTAATTAATATTATTATATTCCTTATAACCGGTCCAATGTGTTTAACATTGTTGCTACTGATTAACTATTCGGGAATCTTTTCATGTGATTCAATTTTGTGTATTTGATATGCATTAGGAGACTATATAAGAGAATTAAAGCAACGCGTTCTTATTTTTCACCTCTATTCAGTCTTGTAAGAGTCAGTCGCGGACATTTTATGTATTATAATTTGTTCTTTGAAACTGAAGAGCATAGAAACTATTTATTCTAAAACAGGCAGTATATTGTTGGACTGTTGTGAAATTATTCAAGGACTTATATATTTAATTAATTTTGTTGGGTTACGTGAAACATTCAAGGACTTAATTGACTTTCATCTTTCACTGGATTACCTTGATGTAAACCGTTTGGATATTAGAACAATGTTTCTCAGTGTGCTAACATAGCACATAAGCACACTATAAATTTCATTCGGAATACCTTTAGATCGTTTCCGGATTATTGTGAAATTCATAGTACATTTAGGAAATATAGGAATTCATGCATACTTCAAATTACTATAATTCTGTAACTTTGTTTGATTTTATATTTTAAGAAAATAAATTTATATTTAAGAAAATGGAATGCTTGTTGGGTTTACCTTGTTTTGTTACATAGTTTAAGCCCCACGGACCTAAAAGCATTCACCGCTTCCTTATATGGTAAACACGTGTCCACATTCGAAGAAACCATTCTGTAACCATATCTTTGAAAGCATGTTATTACTCCTATTTGTGATCAAACAATTTGAACGGGAAAATTTCTTAAAGCTTCTTCTTCTGTATCCTTCATGATTAGTACATCTTTGCTAGCCAAGGTTCCGATATGATAACCTACCTACACCTTGGCGGATCGATCAAACATTTCAGTGCTTTGTCCTTGAGACATCTATTGGATTTTTTTAACTGCCTCCCATAGTATGTAATGCCAACTAATCAATAGTGTGTAAGGGCGGCGCATTGTTCGTTGGTCTAAAATGGTGGGGCAATTGACTTGAAAAGGATATTTTGTAAGTTTGAAAGTTTAAGTGGAAAGTTGCCTATTTATGAGTTCATTCCAATCGTGTGCTCCCATTGTCTCAATCATATAGGACCAGTGCTCAAATTTGAACAACTTTATTTTGATTGGATGCGGTGGCTTGCCGCTACATCCAATGAAATTCACAGACTCGAAGCATTGAAATATCTAATGAATCCGCAAAGATGTAGATAGGTTAACATATCGGTGTAGATAGGTTAACTTATCGGAACCTTGGCTAGCGAAGATGTGATTAGTAGCAAATGTCTTTCTAATGCGTGGAGCCACGGATAATCCCGGTCCCAATATTTGGTGACCCTCGGAGTTTATCGTAAGTCAGAACACTCTGCAGTAAATCAGTCGAGCGATAAACGACTATCCAAACTTCAATAAAACATGTATCAATGAAAACAAATATTGTCTTATTTCATTTTTCGGTGAATCAAAATACATACCACATTAGCACTATAAGACACTAAAATTGCCATTGTCTTCTTTTCCACGTTAATTAAAATTCCATATCTTACTAATATTGGGCTCCTTCTGGTCAAACCTATTACGTCAAACATTATTGCTATTAATTTCACTTTTTATCCGCTGATTATTGTGGCTTTGTGACAATCTTCTGATAAGTGTGGCTTAGTGAAAACCTCCTAATTAGTGTGGCTTTATGAAATCTCATTAGTGCGGCTTAGTCAAAACCTCCTGATTAGTGTGGCTTAGTGAAAATCTCCTGATTAGCAGCAGAGGAGGTGAACAGACCACTTGCTTGGATTGTTACTCATTAAAACAAAATTATGGTCTCAATAGCCAACAACCCATAAATCCCTACCAATTGGGTTACTTCATTTTTGACCTTCGTTCCACGTATGTTTGTTTACTCACCTGGACAACCTACTTTTGGTCGTCGCCTCCTCTGCTGCTTTTATCAAGACCTATGCGATACCTCGACCTAGGATCATGTAAATTTATTGTGATAAATCAGTGTGGAGTAGCTTGTGCTTTTGAAAAGAAATTTTTGAACTTAGTCATGTCCATATCCCCTGAACACCAAATTCAATGAATGTCTCGCAGAGTATGTGTATCAACTCCATTAAACACAACTAAAATATTACAGTTATCTTTGATCACTTTAGGTATTTGTGTATAGCGCTGGGTAACATAAATCACGTTAGTATTTTTGTGTCTGCTTCGAGAAAATATCTGTGCTGGATTTGATTGTTTGTCCAGCATCACATCATCATATACTACGAGATTACTAATAAGTCCATCAAGGTCATCTACAGATGGCGCTTCATCAATGTTGGTAATAAAATCAATAATATCATTACCGTCTTCATCCAGCAACTTTGCATTTTTATTAAAATCTTTAAGTTCTTCATAACATCTCTGATCATCTACAGATGGCGCTACAAAATATAACTTATCCCAGTTGAGCCATCTCATTATCAGATTAAGCAATAATTGCGTCTTACCAGAACCAGATGGGCCAATTATTATCATCCTGATAGAATTCGGTAGCGCTGGATGATGTTTGACTAGTTCTTGCTTTCGTGTCGCTGAGAAGTCAATTATATCCATATGATAAATAATATGAATTTATATTGTGTTCGATGTAGAGCACCCACCCCCACCAATGGATTAACAACAACAATAACAAAAATAAAAAGCGTGCACTTACAGGCAAGTGTGTGAGATGTGGTACAAATAAAATACAAATTTATTTCGTCTCGCCTGAAAACAGGTGGTGATATAT